>JBBPBX010013537.1:18983-52244 GCA_038048925.1 Garcialebias charrua
CTGAGTCAAAAGGCAAAGCTCTCAATTTACCGATCGATCTACGTTCCCACCCTCATCTATGGTCATGAGCTTTGGGTTGTGACCGAAAGAACGAGATCTCGGATACAAGCGGCTGAAATGAGTTTTCTCCGCAGGGTGTCTGGACTCTCCCTTAGAGATAGGGTGAGAAGCTCAGTCATCCGGGAGGGACTCGGAGTAGAGCCGCTGCTTCTCCACATCGAGAGGAGCCAGTTGAGGTGGCTCGGGCATCTGGTTAGGATGCCTCCTGGACGCCTCCCTGGTGAGGTGTTCCGGGCATGTCCCACCGGGAGGAGACCCAGAGGAAGACCCAGGACACGCTGGAGGGACTATGTTTCTCGGCTGGCCTGGGAACGCCTTGGGATTCCCCCAGAGGAGCTGCTCCAAGTGGCTGGGGAGAGGGAAGTCTGGGCCTCCCTACTTAGGCTGCTACCCCCGCGACCCGACCCCGGATAAGCGGAAGAAAATGGATGGATGGATGGATATATACAGTATATGTACAGGCCAGGGAGTCCTCGACTTACGAACGAGTTCCGTTCCTACGCATTGTTCGTAACCCGATTTTGCCATAAGTCGGGGACCACCCGAGCCGCCACGTATACACGTACATGTACGGTAATGTAGTTACCAAGCACTTCGCCTATCCTAACACAGTACCCTACATAATTATCAAAAAGCACAGACATTACTGTACATTTTTAACCTTAATAAAAATATAATTTCTTACTTTGAGCTGGTCAAGCCTGTCTCCGTCTTTTAGCATGCTAGCTCTTGCACGTCCGAGCTCCGCAGCTTCGTGCTGCTCCACACGGTCCAAACTGTTTACAGGAAGGACTGTTAGCAAGTTAACTTCATACATTTGGAGCCAGAAATGAGTTAATAACTTACTGAGAGCCGTTTCTCCGCAGTATCTATCCAAAACAAGCTGCGCCGCGTTAGCATGTTGGCCCCGCCATTAGCTGCACCCGTTAGCATTAGTCCCTCCAAGGCTGCCGCAACTGTTTGTCCGCGTTTTAGCATGTTAGCCTCTCTGTTAGCTCGGTGTTAGCTCGTACCTCCGAATTGCCGTAAGTCGAGGGCGACGTAACTCGAGGACTCCTTGTGATAGAAAACGCACCACTGAACTCACAAAAATGAGATGAAAATGAGATGATATATATATATATATATATATATATATATATATGTATATATATATATATATATATATATATATATAGGGCGGCCGTGGTGTAGTGGTAATGGCAGTCGTCTCCCGATCGGAAAGTTGGCGGTTCGACTCCCGGGACCCGCACCATGTGTCGTTGTGTCCTTGGGCAAGACACTTAACCCTGAGTTGCTCCCGGTAGGACTGGAAAGCACCTTGCATGGTAGTCTGCCGCCACCGGTTTATGAATGTGTGTAGCATTCAATATATGTGTAGCACTTTGAGATTTTCAGTAATGAAAAGTGCGTTATAAATTGAATTAATTATTATTATTATTATTATTAATTTATGTGCTTACATGTTAAGAAAATTTTTATCTCTTCAGTGCTGTTTTTTTTTTCCTCCAGTGGAACATTGTCATTTCATTATTCAAGGTGGAAATGAAATAAACAAAATGTTCAATAGTTTCCAATATTTGTATTCTGGGTCACACGAAGTTTGTCCTCATCGCTCAGTCAACCTTTTCTTCACCTGAGCTAAAACCAGAAAGCACGGGGAACTTCATTTAGTGTAATATTTGCTATGGCCAGCAGGTGGCAGCAGTAATCCTTTTTGGCCTACTCAGGATCTGTCCTTGGTCCTGAACCTCATCTCACTTCAAACTCCTTCATTTCGACTCAAAATACAATTCAGCTCCTGTGAGCTGTCTGAAAACTTTCCGATGTTGTAAATTAAACATTTTAAATTTGATCAATTGAAAATTTAAAACAGAAAAATACAAAAAAAATTAACAACTGACAGGAAACTTCTTCCACATTTAGTAACGTTTAATAACATCACTACGCATTAATCTTCATGCATATTAAATAATACTAATTATTATTATTATTATAACAATAAAATGTTCTAAAAGTAAACTAAAGAGGAGCAAAAAGAAAGTAGCCTCCTGCCTCTGTTGCTGCTTGCTGTGAAATGCGGAGCAACACGGAGCGCACCAGCACAAAACTCTGGGGTGACCCCCCTCCCGGTCTGACGCACCCAAAGCTGTTGGTATAAATGAATTCACGGCATCTCTGAGCTCAGATGACTCGCGGTGCAAATGAGCCCATCGGCGTCCACACTCATGGGCTGCCACAAACACACACGTCCACAATCTTTATCGTTCACGCTCACAAACACTGCGTCATGCGTCCTGAGAGCGACGGCACGATGGACACCTGAAGCGCACGGCGGCGGCCGCAGCAGTCTGAGCGGCTGACTGACTCCTGCTCACTTTGCCCCCCACCAGCCCCCCCACACTGCTTCGGGAAAGTTTCACTGACAGTGTGGCGGCGTTATGGATTTTATAATAAGGAGCAACGACAGCAACGCGACCCGCGGTTACCTCGAAGGGATGGACGTGGTCGCTGACTGGATCGGGGGTAAGAATGTTACGGAGTCTGGGCTTCTGCCAGATCTGGTGCTGGCTTACCAGATCATCACCTCTCTGCTCCTGGTGGCCCTCATCCTCTGCTCCATATTTGGCAACGCGTGCGTCGTGGCAGCCATCGCCCTGGAGAGAACTCTCCAGAACGTCGCCAACTACCTGATCGGATCCCTGGCCGTGACAGACCTGATGGTGTCGGTGCTGGTGTTGCCAATGGCGGCCCTTTACCAGGTTTTAAACAAGTGGACTCTGGGGCAGGAGATCTGTGACTTGTTCATCTCTTTGGATGTGCTGTGCTGCACATCATCCATCCTGCATCTGTGCGCAATCGCCCTGGACAGGTACTGGGCAATAACGGACCCCATTGACTATGTGAACAAACGGACCCCGAAGCGAGCTGCGCTCCTGATCTCTGCAACTTGGTTCATCGGGTTCTCCATCTCCATCCCGCCCATGTTGGGGTGGAGGAGCGCCGAGGACAGAGCGAACCCGGACGCGTGCATGATCAGCCAGGACCCGGGCTACACGATCTACTCCACGTTCGGAGCCTTTTACATCCCCCTCATCCTCATGCTGGTTCTGTACGGGCGGATATTTCGGGCCGCTCGGTTTCGGATCCGAAAGACGGTGAAGAAACCCGAGACGGCCAAAGTTTCAGACAAGTGCTTGACCATATCGCCCGCCATCTTCCACAAGAGGACGCACGGGGAGAGCGGCGGCGCGGGCTGGACGCCGCGCTGCGGCGACTCCAACGCCGGCTCCCCGTGCGTCAACGGCGCGGTGAAGCACGGAGACGAGGGCGAGTCGCTGGAGATCATAGAAGTTACGAGCAACTCCAAGACGCACCTGCCCCTGCCCAACACGCCGCAGTCGTCCTCGCAGGGCTACGAGAGCTTGAACGAGAGGAACTCGGGGGCGAAGAGGAAGCTGGCGCTGTCCCGCGAGCGCAAAACGGTGAAAACGTTGGGGATCATCATGGGGACGTTCATCGTCTGCTGGCTGCCGTTCTTCATCGTGGCGCTCGTGCTGCCTTTCTGCGCAGACAGCTGCTACATGCCGGACTGGCTGGGCGCCGTCATCAACTGGCTGGGCTACTCCAACTCCCTCCTGAACCCCATCATCTACGCCTACTTCAACAAAGACTTCCAAAATGCTTTCAAGAAGATCATAAAGTGCAAATTCCACAGACCATAAAGCGCGTAATTCTGCACGCGCGGGGCAAAAATAATGGACTAAAGGCAGAAAAAAAAAAACCTCAGACTTTCATTCAGGGACAGATTATTTTGAAAGGATTGTGCAACAAATAGTAATAAAACGGAAAAGGGCATATTTTTGTTCATTTTTCCCATGTTGTGGTAAACATGCGACACATCGTTGTAACTCCACGCAGTGCACGCGTGTCCTGTGCTGATTCCATGCGTTTTGATCATGAGCCACGTGGGGTTTCCGTCCCACGCCAGCTTTATAGCACTGAAACAATAAAAGCAATCCACTTGTCATTAAGAACTCTGGAGTGGGTTTTTGTTCAAGAAAGGAAGGATAACAATAATAATAATAATAATTTATTTATAAGCCCTTTAAACAACCACAGCTGCAACAAATTGCTGTACACATAAAATCAAGAACATTAAACACCTAAAAAACAAAACAGTTGTTAAAACATTAAGATAAATAAAAACAGTGCAGAACAAATTCAGTCTGTGCTAAAAGCCAGGGAGTAAAAATGTGTTTTTAGAAGAGTTTTAAAACTGGACAGTGAAGGAGCTTGTCTTCATAAAGGTCAGGTCGAGTGCGCACAGCAGGAGAAACGTGATCATTTGCTCTGACATGCAGCATATGAGAAATCTGGGTTTATTTTAGCTAATAGATTTAGATAAAACCCACTTTGAACCCCAGTTTAAAGCTGAAAGCAGCATTTATCTTTCTCCCTCTTTCTCTACTCAGTCAGATGTTTCTAATAATATTGTTTCATTTTTTATTTCCAGATGTCCTAAAAAAAAATCACTGATAAAAAAAAGAAATACAATAAAAAAAAATGTAGTTGCATTTTGAAGTTTCCACTTAGCGAGACACTATATAAACACACACAATTTGAGAAAATGTGTATACCTTAGATATTCACATGTCCACCCAACAGAAAATGTAGGAGGGAAGTTCACGACTGCAAAGCTGCAGTAACTCCTGTCATCTGCTACATCAATCCCATACACAAATCCACTTACAGGAGGAGATACAAAGATAGAGGCTGTCAGAGGAAAACAAGTTTCAGGAAGAAGCCCCAGTGAGCCCTGCATGCTGCTGAAGATGGGTGGCTATTTGACCCGTTGTCGTGGCAACACATCAAGCTCAAGGCTCAGTGGGCCTGTTGGAGTGGCAGGCAGGCTGCGGGCTGAGGACAGGCAGGAATGTGAGACACAGCATGACAATTTAGAGATGACAAATGCTGTGTACATGTACAAAGATAGTCTGGTAAAGGTACTGAGTGAGGAACAAGGTTTGTTCCATCACAAAGACAAAACTCTGAAACGGCAGCTCGTTATGAGTCAATTCATGGAGACAAACATTCCTCAGAGATGGTGTCATGTTGGCGTCTGACTTTTTTTCATATAAATCCCAAATACAAGAGTGAAGGTTAATTCAGAAGATTTTTAATCAAGAAGCAAGCTGTTAATGTCAAATAACTACAGTACTGTATGTTGGTGCTGCAACAACAAAATAAAACAAAATTAATGAAAAACGTGTTAAGGAACCACTTCTCTGCAGCATAACTGTGGCCACTAAATAAATAAATAAATGCAAAAACTTGTGTTTCATCATATGAAGATTAAGAGGAATATGTAAGTTGGAGGCTCAGCTTCATTTAGACGCAAAACCACTTTGCAAACAGTTTTCTTTGGGTTGTCAATCCAACATGGCAGCTTTCGTTTATGGCGTCATTTTCTCACGTTTCACTGAGGTTTCTCATAATAATAGGTCAAAGTTTTTCCTAAAACATTCAAATGGGTGTTTAACAAAGTGTTGCACATCAGGTGCAGTGGCTGGGAGAGTCCGTCTGCAGAAGGACGTTTCTGGATGCAGCTCTCTGTCCTCCTGCTCCTTTCTGCTTTCAGATATTTCATCTTATGCTCCTTGCTTTGATTTTTCATTTACGGTGCAAAGACATGCGTGTCATCCTAATTAGTGATCCTCAACTGGCTGCAAGTGTTAGCCTGCATGGCTGTCTGTCTCATTATGTTGGTGTTTTGACAGAGGGGGTGACCTGGTGTTTAACTCGTCTCTTGTTCACTCGTGTCTGAGTCACTCAGCGTGTGTGGATGGGTTGAAATAAAACAAAAAAAACCTGTAAATATAACCAGAGTTAGAAACATCTGAATGTGGGACTCCAGTGCTTTCCCTCCCGCAGCTCCCTGAGCGGCAGGGTGGTGCCAATGAGCAGCAGCTGAGGCCAGTTCCATTAACGAGCTCCAGAGGTAGAAAAGACTGGTGAAGTGTTCTTGTCGCTGCTGGAACAGTGGATACCAACGGGTATTGTGACAATGTGCTTGCGTTTTCCACAACTAAGAATTATTCTTACCAGTTCTCTGTGTTCTCCTAGTCCTGATCCCTGAAGCATCCTCTTGGACTGACCTGTTATCCTCCGTGTCTACAAACTGAGTACAGTCTTGGAACTCCTGGTGCCACTTGCCTTCCCCATAAGCCTGTCCTGCTGCTCACCTGCCTCCAAACTGCCAGCCTACAACCCACTAGGGTACCAGCTGCCTCATCATCTCCATCCCTGCCATATACAGGTAGTCCTCGGGTTACGACAGTCTCGAGTTACGACGTTTTGTGGTTACGGCGCATCTCCCATTTACTATGAACAGCCTTATTTCGAGTTACGCGGTTTTACGTCATAAACGTCATGATGCAGCGGCGGAAGAATACAGTATTGTACTGTATGCTGAGCAGCGGTGGGGGAATACTGCACTGTACTGTGAACGCAGTTTTACGTCGTAAACGGAATACGGCGAATGGACCGGTTTTACGTCGTAAAGTGGCGGACGAATACTGTACTGTACTGTGAACGCGGTTTTACGTCGTAAACGGAATACGGCGGATGGACCGGTTTTACGTCGTAAACGTAGCGGCGGACGAATACTGTACTGTACTGTGAACGCAGTTTTACGTCGTAAATGGAATACGGAATACGGCGGATGGACCGAGGGCAGCGTCACCAGCATCCCAGTAGGCCATGAACTCTTTTTGCCCTTCATTATGGCTCCCAAACATCTGTGTTTTTTGATAATTATGTAGGGTACTGTGTTAGGATAGGCTTGGTAATACAGTACTGTACATGTATATGGTGCAGTATGTACGTATTTTCCAACTTACGTTGAAAATAGGTTTACGACGCTGCATAAGAATGGATCTACATCGTAAGTCGAGGACTACCTGTATACCTGGAATCCTCCGCTCTCGTCTTTGTGCCGTTGGACCACATGCGACCTGTATGAAGAACATTTAATTCTATCTTCGTCACTACACAAGCTGGAAACCATACTTCCTGTCTCCCTCCTTTTGCAGATCTTTCCAATGTATCCTGTAAAGATTATACTTTAATTAAATACCCTTAATCCTGAGCTGCTGGAGTCTGTTGCACTCAGTTTTCTGTTCTGGGTATTTATCGTTGCAGTTATGAGACAGAACTGGGTTACAATACAGAGCACATTCATAATTGCTGCTGTCTTCTTGAAACAGTCTAGGTGTGTGTACTCTGTCATTTAGTTTCAAACAGCCAGAACAGTAAAACTTGTATTGCAGCATAATACAGTATCTGCACTTGTGCTTAAATTGAGACAGTAAATATCAGTTGTTTTCCATTCTTGTCTCCGAGATGTTACGCTCAGTTTTTCTTTGCCCATATGGTTTGTATGGTAAATTGGCAAATGTTTTGTAAGTGTCAAAAACGTGTACTACTTAATGGGGAAATCCTTTCCAAAAAGATTTGATAAAGCATCAATGGGGACGTTTTTAAAAATGCCATGAAGTATCAAAGAGTTTTTAGAGACAAATTGAAGCAGGCAGCCATAAAACATCTTTCTTCACATTTCTTTCCATTACTCCCTTTTTTTTAAACTGCTTTTAATGCAATACAGTATAAATGTAATCAAAAGGCTTTTGAGAAAATTAATCACACATCTGCAACCCCTGGCACAAGTTCTGGGCTTTTGACAGGCACTGAGACGCCCATGTGGAGGATGTGTTCTGAGCCACAGAGGAAAGTGTAACTCTTTTGTGGATCACAATGAGGATGTGAAACCTTTAAGATCTTTACATGTTGCTGTTGGTCCTGATTTATGGGATTACAAAGCAGCTGAACATCTTTGAACTGTGCTGTAATATCAAAGGTTTGGATTGCAAGACTGCGCTAATCCCACTCGCTATGGGAGCCTTGAGTGAAATATAGGCAGGTGGGTGCAGACTGATGACGCAGGAGCGCTTGGCTTCAGCCCAAAAAAGGAAAAAAGAGATGAGGAGGCGAGACGAGAGGACCAAAAAGGGAGAATCGCACATTTATACCTCTTGTAGTTTGGAGTTTCTTACATTTTATTATCACTATAAAACTTAAATTTGTAGCCATGCTTTTTACATTTTTACATTTTGTTGGATGCATGGAAGCATGTTGGTAAGTTTTATAGTTTATTAAAAGCAATGGGTGTGCTCTTGTTTTGACACATTAACAAATAGCATCAACGTCACAGCTTTTACATTTGACTTTAACACACGTCAACCCCTCCCTGCCCCAAACTGACAACATTATAAATGTGTGGAAAGGGTGAACCACCTACAACTGCCTCCACCCTTGTTTGCCCGACTCTGGCCCCCCTGGGCAAGCCCCTTAACCCCCACCATCTACTCCCCCAGGCACCCTAGATATCAGCTCCCTGCTCCACACAGAGGGCTGTGGTAGAGTGATGGTCTGTGGTTCCATCAGGCAGGGCATCTGCCAAGTCTCGGTGAGAGTTAGTTTGCTGTGATGACCCCAGAAGAAGGGAGCAGCTGAAAGTAGAAGAAAGAGCAAGAGAGATAAAGACGTCAACACAAAGCTTGTTCTAAAGGCTGCCTTGTCAGTTTGTAGGTGATAATTAGGCTTAGTTCAGTGTGCTAATCGTTGTTACTGATTGATGTTAACCCATAGCTATTATCAAATTCAATTAGTGACAACTGAGAAAAATGCAAAACCAAAAAGACACATTTACTCTTAAACTTCAAACATTTATCTTTTACATTGATTTGACCTGGGGATAGATGTAGAAAAAAAAAGATTCACAAACAATCAGGTGAGGTAAACCAGCCACTAGGGAGCACAAGCCAGTGTATCTCTTGTGCCGGTCCCAAGCCCAGGTAAATGGTTAGGGTTGTGTCAGGAAGGGCATCCGATGTAAAACACTTTTGCCAAAACCATAATGTGAGTTCTTCAAAGTGAAACCATACCGGATCGGTCGAGGCCCGGGTTAACAACGTCCGCCACCGGTGCTGTTGACAAACAGGGTGCCGGCGGAAATTGTGCTACTGTTAGTCGAAGACGCCGAGGAGGAAAACGTGTCAGGAGACAGAGGGAGATGAGGAAAGTGAAGAATGTAGGACTGAAGGTTGCAACTCTAAATGGGGGGACAATGACAGGCAAAGGTAGAGAGCTGGCTGACATGATGCAGAGAAGGAAGGTAGATGTTTTATGTGTCCAAGAGACCAAGTGGAAGGGCAGCAAGGCTCGCAGAATTGGAGCAGGGTTCAAACTGTTTTAACATGGTGTGGAGAGAAAGAGAAATGGAGCAGGGGTGGTCCTGAAGGAGTTGGCAAAGAATGTAGTAGATGTGAAGAGAGTGTCAGATAGGGTGATGTATCTGAAGGTAGAAGTAGAAGGTCTGATGCTAAACATAGTCAGTGGTTATGCTCCACAGGTTGGATGTGATGCGGAGGAGAAAGATACATTTTGGAAAGATTTGGATGAAGTGATAGAGAGTATTCCCAGGGAGGAAAGAGTGGTGATTGGAGCAGACCTGAATGGACATGTTGGTGAAGGAAACAGAGGGGATGAGGAAGTGATGGGTAGGTTTGGTGTCAAGGAAAGAAACCAGGAAGGACAGATGGTGGTGGATTTTGCCAAGAGAATGGAAATGGCTATAGTCAATACCTATTTCCAAAAGAGGGAGGAACATAGAGTGACCTATAAGAGTGGAGGAAGGAGTACACAGGTCGACTACATTCTGTGTAGAAGAGGAAACCTGAGGGAGATTGGAGACTGTAAGGTTGTGGCAGGGGAGAGCGTGGCCAGACAGCATCGGATGGTTGTGTGTAGAATGACTGTTGTTGTGAAGAAGAGAAAAAGAGTAAAATCAGAGAAGAAGACCAAATGGTGGAAGCTAAAGAAGGAAGAATGTTGTGAGAAATTCAGAGACGAGCTGTTAAAGGCTCTGGGTGGTAAGAAAGAGCTTCCAAGTGACTGGGCTACTACAGCAACAGTAATTAGAGAGACAGGTAGGAAGGTACTTGGTGTGTCATCTGGACAGAGAATGGATGATAAGGAAACCTGGTGGTGGAATAGTGAAGTGCAGGACGCCATTCAAAGAAAGAGATTAGCCAAGAAGAAATATGACAGTGAGAGGACTGAAGAGAGGAGACAGGAATATAAGGAGATGGGACGTAGAGCAAAGAAGGAAGTAGCTAAGGCAAAGCAGAGGGCGTACAATGAGTTGTATGGGAGACTGGACACTAAAGAGGGTGAGAAGGACTTGTACCGATTGGCAAGACAGAGGGATCAGGCTGGAAAGGATGTGCAGCAGGTTAGGCTTATTAAAGATGGGAATGGGAATGTTCTAACAAGTGAGGAGAGTGTGATGGGAAGATGGAAGGATTACTTTGAGGAGCTAATGAATGAAGAGAATGAAAGAGAAAGAAGAGTGGAGGTCATAGAAACTGTGGACCAGGAAGTGGGAAAGATTAGTGAGGGTGAAGTCTGGAAAGCTCTGAAAAGAATGAAGAAGGGGAAGGCAGTAGGACCTGATTGCATACCAGTGGAGGTTTGGAAATGGCTTGGAGAGATGGCAGTGAGGTTTTTAACTCAAATATTTAAAGACCGTGTAAAGTAAAATTAAATGTGTGTTTTGAGTTTGTCACACGGCATAAATATGTGTTATTAATCACCCATATAAATCTGACTGATTAAAACATTGTTTACCTTATAAAATTAAGTCTCAAAAATAATGAAAAAACATAATTGTGCCCTGGTCTGAAACGCTGGGGGCGTGTCAGCGCGTGGGCGTGGTTTCAGCGCAGTACTGCGCCCGTGTCCTGCACCCTGAAGATGTTCGCGAAGGCTGGCAGCCTAATTGGAGTTCTCCAGCCCTACTCATTTGAACCTCCAGAGCCAGACTCAGACTCTGAGTCAGACAGTGACCACTGTGACGGTCGGCATCGTTCTTCACAGCCTGAGCTGTGTGTGGAGAGGCAGACAGGTGCAGCAGAGATCCAGTAAACCTGCTCTGTTTTTATCTGAGTTCTGGCTGTAACAGCAGCTCCTTTTTCCAAGAGTTACGCTGTTTTTAGTGCACAAACAACTCTGGTTTTGTTTTTAAAGTTGAGGACACAACTATAATTCATAACTCCGCTGTTATGTGTTTAATAATAAGCGCTATTTTAGAAGATGAGCGGACTCGCTGCACCCGGTCCGACCCGGTCACATCGCATGCGGGGTCTGTGTTGGTGATTAAAATATAGAGTAATCACGTTGATAACTAAGTATGCAATGGACCTGTCGCATTTTCTTAGCAAAAAAGGAGCTATAGCTATTGCTATCTGATGCTATCTGCGATTCGCGAGTGAACGGCTCCACCGAGGCGAAGAACTAATTTATACGGCTGGAGCTGCAGGGGGTGGGGCTATACTTAAGAAGACCGCGTGACGAAACGCGGTCACATTTAAAACACGCCTAAAAAATCCTGAAACAGACATATCTTTATACACAGGTTGATCTATAACTCCAAAATTAATTTATCTACAATTTTGAGACTTTTTACTCATTTACAACATTACAATTATGACATTTATAATGTTTATTGAAGAAAATATTGAAATTTACTTTACACTGTCTTTAATGGAATATTTGAGGGTGAGAAAATGCCTGAAGAATGGAGAAGAAGTGTGCTGGTTCCCATTTTTAAGAACAAGGGTGATGTACAGAGTTGTAGCAACTACAGAGGAATTAAGTTGATGAGCCACACGATGAAGATCTGGGAGAGAGTTGTGGAAGCAAGACTTAGACAAGAGGTGACTATCTGTGAGCAGCAGTATGGTTTCATGCCAAGAAAGAGCACCACAGATGCCATCTTTGCTTTGAGGATGTTGATAGAGAAGTACAGAGAGGGTCAGAAAGAACTCCATTGTGTGTTTGTGGATTTAGAAAAAGCATATGACAGGGTGCCAAGAGAGGAGGTGTGGTATTGCATGAGGAAATCTGGAGTGGCAGAAAAGTATGTTAGACTGGTACAGGACATGTATGAAGACAGCAGGACAGTGGTGAGATGTGCTGTAGGAGTGACAGATAGCTTCAAGGTGGAGGTGGGAGTGCATCAAGGATCAGCTCTGAGCCCCTTCTTGTTTGCTCTGGTGATGGACCGACTAACAGATGAGGTCAGGCAGGAATCCCCATGGACTATGATGTTTGCAGATGACATTGTGATCTGTGGTGAGAACAGGGAACAGGTGGAAGAGAACTTGGAGAGGTGGAGGTATTCACTTGAAAGAAGAGGAATGAAAGTCAGCCGTAGTAAGACAGAGTACATGTGTGTGAATGAGAGGGAAGGCCAGTGGAACAGTGAGGCTACAAGGAGCAGAGGTCACAAAGGTGCAGGACTTCAAGTACTTGGGGTCCACTATCCAGGAAAATGGGAAATGCAGTAAAGAAGTGAAAAAGAGAGTCCAGGCAGGATGGAGTGGATGGAGAAACGTTTCAGGAGTGATTTGTGACAAAAAGGTGTCAGCAAGGGTCAAAGGAAAAGTTTACAAGACAGTGGTGAGACCAGCTATGTTGTATGGTCTGGAGGCAGTGGCATTGACAAAAAGACAGGAGAAAGAACTGGAAGTGGCAGAAATGAATGCTGCTAGACTTCCTGACCGGGAGACCACAGACAGTACGGGTCGGGAGTAACACATCTAGCACCATCACATTGAACACAGGGGCCCCACAAGGATGTGTGCTGAGCCCCCTTCTATTCACCCTGCTAACACACGACTGCACACCATCATACAGCTCCAACCACTTCATCAAGTTTGCGGACGACACAACAGTGGTGGGTCTCATCAGCAACAACGATGAGACGGACTACAGGAACGAGGTGAGCCGCTTGGCCTTGTGGTGCGGACACAACAATCTCACTCTCAACGTGGAGAAGACAAAGGAGATTGTTGTGGACTTCAGGAAGAGGGATGCCCAACATGCCCCTCTGACCATCAACAGCACCGCAGTGGAGAGAGTAGACAGCACCAAGTTCCTCGGAGTGCATGTCTCAGAGGACCTGTCCTGGAGCAGGAACACTGCATCACTGGCCAAGAAGGCTCACCAGCGTCTCTACTTTCTCCGCAAGCTGAAAAGGGCTGGAGCTTCAACCCCCATCATGTGCACCTTCTACAGAGGTGCCATAGAAAGTGTCCTGACCAGCTGCATCACTGTGTGGTTTGGTGCATGTACTGCATCATGCCGCAAGAGCCTCCAGCGCATCGTGAGAGCAGCTGAGAAGATCGTCGGCACCTCCTTCCCCTCACTGCAGGACTTACACAGCAACCGCCTCACTCGGAAAGCCCTCTGCATGGCAGGTGATCCCACACACCCACTACACAGCTGCTTCAGACTGCTGCCATCAGGGAGGAGACTGAGGAGTCTCCAGGCTCGAACCAGCAGACTGAGAGACAGCTCTGTTCATCAGGCAGTCAGAATGCTAAACACTCTGCCTGCTCTGCCTCCCCTCCCATTTGAACTGCCTTAACACTAAAAACTTTCTCACACATTACCACACAACACAAAGATTTTAACACTGGACTCTGTGTCATCAAACGGGTTATTCACTAAACTCTCGGTCATGTGCTCATTCAGTTTGCACTACTTCTCATATTTGCACTAATGTTTGTATTACATCACTGCCTATAGTCATAATACTGTTTACATTCTCTGTTTACATACTACTGGTTACATTCAATGTTTACATTTATTAATACTGTTTACATTTATTACTACTGCTTACATTTATTACTACTGTTTACATTTCCACTACTTTTATATCTACACCACTGCTGATACATATACAGTATTCTCTGACCAGCCTTATTTAAGGATGCCCAATGTGCCTTACTGCATATGCCACTTTTGCCTCTATAACAACATCAACTACTACCTCATACATATACTGTGTACATTAACTCATATGCTGCTTTGCCACTTTGCAAATGTCAATGCTAGAACCTTTAGTTTATTTTATAGTTATACTTTTTATACTAGTATGCAAAAACTCAGGACAGTATTATGTTCATTAAATGTTTAGTGTTTTAGTTTTAGTTTTAGAGTTGGTGTAAATTTGTATACTCTTATACCATTATGCAAAAACTCAGGACAGTGTCACAGTTTTACTATTTTATGCTTATGTCTATTATTATATGTTTCAGTGTTTCAATGTTTAAATAGTTACTGTTGCACCGAGGGACTGAGAGAAACGAAATTTCAATTCTGTGTATGTCCTGTACATATTGCAGTTCTGACAATAAAGTTGACTTTGACTTTGACTTTGAAGATGCTGAAGTTCTCCTTAGGAGTGACAAGGATGGATAAGATCAGGAATGAGATAATCAGAGGTACAGCACATGTTGAACAACTGGGAGATAAAGTTAGGGAGGCCAGACTGAGATGGTTTGGACATGTCCAGAGGAGGGACAGTGGGTATATTGGTAGAAGGATGTTAGATATGCAGCTGCCAGGAAAAAGACGTAGAGGAAGGCCAAAGAGGAGATATATGGATGCAGATAGAGAGGACATGAAGGTAGTTGGAGTGAGGACAGAGGAAGCAGAGGACAGAGTGAAGGCCCCAGTATAGCTCTGCGTTGGGCTGAACGCAACTCGATGCCGTTCGAACGCCGCAGCACAAGCCTTTGAACGCGGGCGCGAACGCGCCAAGCTCAAATTTTACGACCGCAAGCACAAGCGCGTTGTCTCACAATAAACTGCCCGGCGCCGGACTGTTTTGTATGTGACACACATGTATTAAATTCCCCTTCTTCATCCCTGATCTGGACTTTTCTTTTGTTTGTTTTTTGACAAAAGTCAAATGATCGCTTCCTCCTCCGTTGACTCCATGACTAAAATGATGAGGAAATGAATTAATTTGTCACGAGCGAACTAAACTCATGTCCAACGTGGCTGCGCGAGGCTCTGCAGATTTCCTGGTTTTCTGGTGTGCTGGACCAGCGCTCCCTGTTTTTATTTTTTAGAACTTTTTATTAACATATAAACACAGTACACCGCAGCGGCTGCAGCCAGAGCCAGCTGCCGGCTCGTGCCTTTTTCCCCCCACCCGACCTGTCAATCAATTCAGTAGGCGTGTCAGCAAATGACCAATCAGCTACCTCAATTTGTCCTGTAGGTAAACGCTCCGCCCTGCTGTTGCTCAAACTACGTCAAGAATTTGGAGCAAAAATGCTGGAGCAAAAATGCTGGAGCATCATGCTGAGCCATACTGATAACTGCCTGCGCACAGCACGTGCGCGTTGAGCGGCGTTCGGGCGAACGCAGAGCTATACTGCCTTGAGGTGGAGGAGGATGACTCGCTGTGGCGACCCCTGAAAAGGGAAAAGCCCAAAGAAGAAGAAGAAGAAACAATCAGGTGAGGTCATTTCTGATGGTTATCAGTAATCAGGGAGTGAAGGCAGCAGGTTCAGGAGGGAAACCCACATATTGTTCTCCTCAGCGTCACTGCAGCTCTTCCCGGGGGATCCCAAGATCCCCAGGGCCTCTTCTCGTTGGGACGCACCCAGAAAACCTTCACTGAAATACTGGGGTAAAATAATCTTACATTAAAATTCTTTAAAATGTTCTCCCAACTCCACTTCTATAAAACATTTTAAACAAAAACAGTTAAAAGTCATAAATGGGTTTAAGTTTCAGAGAGAGGAGATATTCCAGTTTACAACTGACCACCACAGAGGGCAGCTTGGAACAATGAGGAGTCAGGACTGATGTGTAAAGAAGCAATTTTACCAAAACAGGTTTGTTAAACTGATTTAAAAAAAGGAACTGTTAAAAAATTTAATTAACTTGGGTGTCAAACAAGAATCTATATCTTTGATGTTTTCATGAAAAGTCCAAAAATGTATTTATTTATTTATTTATAAATTTGTTCTTTTTTTTATTTACAAAAAACACAATACAAAACAATCCCATAAATGATAACATACGAAATATATATATAAAAAATGAAAGGTAGCAGAAAGAAGAAAAAAATCTTATTATATCTGCCCCTTTTTTCAAACAATCAGTTCAAACAATAATAATTTTCCAGTAACAGAACAAAATGAATAACTCTAATTTTCTAACTAATACAATACACATTACGCTACTTCATATATATATTTTTTATATATGTTTACATATTTTTAATATATTTTTTATACATTTTTTGAAAAATAGTTTTCAAACATTTCTTTCTGACATTAGTGTAAAAATGTTGCCTGACTAAAATTACACACAAAACTGATGTTTTATTAAAAACAAAAAAAACAAATCAGGAATTAGAATATCTGTGACAAGTTGGCACTGTTTAATCTATTTATAAGACAGTTCTGCTTTTGCATCTTTCTTCAGCTCAAACGAGCGTTTGACAAATTCTGCTCTAGTAAAAAGATGTTTATGACAATAGCAAAGCAAATGCAGACAGCTGCAACCATTTATATTACACAACTCATTCAAATGAACTTTTATTTTCCCTTTTGTCATAAAATTTAATTTACGAACTTTAAGCACGTTTTACATCACACAACACAAAAACAATCTTTTGACATGATTAGGCAAAATGTGTTTTTTTCTGAGTAGGAAAAGAAAACCAAAGGGGTCGGGTGCAATGTGGGATGGGTGGTGGCCGAGGGCGGGGACCCTGGCGGTCTGATCCTCGGCTACAGAAGCTGGCCATTGGGACATGGAATGTCACCTCTCTGGTGGGGAAGGAGCCTGAGCTAGTGTGTGAGGTTGAGAGGTTCCGGCTAGAAATAGTCGGACTCACCTCAACGCATGGCTCTGGCTCTGGAACCAGTTTCCTTGAGAGGGGTTGGACACTCTTCCACTCTGGAGTTGCCCCTGGTGAGAGGCGCCGAGCAGGAGTGGGCATACTTGTTGCCCCCCATCTTGGTGCCTGTACGTTGGGGTTCACCCCGGTGAACGAGAGGGTAGCCTCCCTTCGCCTACGTGTGGGGGGACGGGCTCTGACTGTTGTTTGTGCCTATGCGCCAAACGGCAGCGCAGATTACCCACCCTTTTTGGAGTCCTTGGAGGGGGTATTGGAGAGTGCGCCTCCTGGGGACTCCCTTGTTCTGCTGGGGGACTTCAACGCTCACGTGGGCAATGACAGTGAGACCTGGAGGGGTGTGGTTGGGAGGAACGGCCCCCCTGATCTGAACCCGAGTGGTGTTTTGTTGTTGGACTTCTGTGCTCGTCATGGATTGTCCATAACGAACACCATGTTCAGGCATAAGGGTGTACATATGTGCTCTTGGCACCAGGACACCCTAGGTCGCAGTTCGATGATCGACTTTGTTGTCGTCTCATCTGATCTGCGGCCGCATGTCCTGGACACTCGGGTGAAGAGAGGGGCGGAGCTGTCAACTGACCACTACCTGGTGGTGAGTTGGCTCCGATGGTGGGGGAGGATGCCGGTCAGACCTGGCAGACCCAAACGTATTGTGAGGGTCTGCTGGGAACGTCTGGCAGAGTCTCCCGTAAGACGGAGCTTTAACTCCCACCTCCGGGAGAGCTTTGAACACGTTCCGAGGGAGGCGGGGGACATTGAGTCCGAGTGGGCCATGTTCCGCGCCTCTATTGTCGAGGCAGCTTATCAGAGTTGTGGCCGCAAGGTTGTTGGTGCCTGTCGTGGTGGCAACCCTCGAACCCGGTGGTGGACACCGGCGGTGAGGGATGCTGTCAAGCTGAAGAAGGAGTCCTATTGGGCCTTTTTGGCCTGTGGGACCCCGGAAGCAGCAGATAGGTACCGACAGTCCAAGCGGCATGCGGCTCGGGTGGTTGCTGAGGCAAAAACTCGGGCGTGGGAGGAGTTCGGAGAGGCCATGGAGAATGACTTCCGTACGGCTTCGAGGCGATTCTGGTCCACCATCCGGCGTCTCAGGGGGGGAAAGCGGTACGCGACCAACACCATTTATGGTGGGGATGGCGTGCTGTTGACCTCAACTCGGGATGTTGTGAGTCGGTGGGCGGAGTACTTCGAAGACCTCCTCAATCCTACTGGCACGTCTTCCACTGAGGAAGCGGAGCCTGGGGACTTTGGGTCGGGCTCTCCAATCTCTGGAGCTGAGGTCACCGAGGTGGTTAAAAAGCTCCGCGGTGGCAGGGCTCCAGGGGTGGATGAGATTCGCCCTGAGTTCCTTAGGGCTCTGGATGTTGTGGGGTTGTGTTGGCTTACGCGACTCTGCAATATCGCGTGGACATCGGGGGCAGTTCCCTTGGATTGGCAGACTGGGGTGGTGGTTCCCCTATTCAAAAAGGGGGACCGTAGGGTGTGTTCCAACTATAGGGGGATCACACTCTTAAGCCTCCCTGGTAAGGTCTATTCAGGGGTTCTGGAGAGGAGGGTCCGTCGGATAGTCGAACCTCGGATTCAGGAGGAGCAGTGTGGTTTTCGTGCTGGTCGTGGAACACTGGACCAGCTCTACACCCTCAGCAGGGTCCTGGAGGGCGCGTGGGAGTTTGCCCAACCAGTTTACATGTGCTTTGTGGACTTGGAAAAGGCATTCGACCGCGTCCCTCGGGGGGTTCTGTGGGGGGTACTCCGGGAGTATGGGGTACCAGGCCCATTGATATGGGCTGTTAGGTCCCTGTACGACCGGTGTCAGAGCTTGGTCCGCATTGCCGGCAGTAAGTCAGGCTCGTTTCCAGTGAGAGTTGGACTCCGCCAAGGTTGCCCTTTGTCACCGATTCTGTTCATAACTTTTATGGACAGTGTAATGTTATGTCTGCTCCTCAGTGTGGACACCATCCAGACGGGCAGCACTTGGAGATACTTAGTCAGGCTTTATTAACTCTTGAACACCAACACATGTACAACTCACGAGCGTCACTCTACAACCAACGGTGCATCACCTAATGTGTCCCCTAGTGCCCCAGTACCAACACATTGGTTCCTAGTGTCTGCTCACACAACATCTCCCCTTTTTAGCTTAGCTTCCATACTAATGCTTTTAAACTTAAATTGTCCTTGTTGAATTATAAACATGCTGAACAGACATACCAACACCCTTTTAAATGCTTTTACCAAGTGAACAGATTATACTAGCACTTTATCATTAATATTACAAACAACTATAACTTTGACCTATCTAGGGGTCAGGGTCGACTACCTGGGTCCCCAGAGCTGTGCAGGGATTATTCTGCCCTGTGGGCCACAGCTCACTTCTCTATAAATGCAGTTTACAAGTCCAGTCTCTGCAGGATGCGAACAACCCGTCCTGACCTTTATTTTCTTTGATGGAGGCGGGTCTTCAGGAACTGGACCTGAACCTTCAGTCTTTTCTTTTCTCTTCTTCTTTTTCTTCTTCTTCTCTTTCTTCTTCTCTTTTTTCTTCTTCTTCCGTTTCTTTGGAGGATGGTTTTCTTCTGAACTTCCTTCAGGCTCAGTTTTTACCATCTGTGGTGTTTGGTCTTCTGGTACCGGGTCGTCTTTGGGTTCCTTCTTGGTACCTTTTTGCTTCAGTTTTTCTCTTCCTGCAGGTGGGTTGATGCTTCTAGCCTCCAACCTCGTCATCACTCTTTTCATCTGAAGCTTCAGTCTCTGTTTCAGGCTGAGCTTCCTCTTCCGACGTCTCTTCGTTTTGGTCGGGAGCAGAGAGGATTGTTCCTCGGCACCCTCTGCTGGGGAAGCTTCAGACTTCAGCTCCTTGTTGCTCTTCTGTGCTGTTTCTGTCGGACTCTCCTCCACATCTTTAACCTTCTGGTTCCTGGTCTCACTGCAGGACTCCTCAGGCTGTGACTCCGGCTCGGATGCTTCGATGATGAAGACGTCATCGTTAACATATTCTTGCGTTTCATCTTTTAGTTTTTTCATGTCAGCCTCCAGCTCTTTAACACTGTCTATGTCTGCTTCGGTAAGTGGGCCATGTGTGTCTTTCGAGTAGGTGGCTGTTGGTATCACAGTCACATCTGCTCCCGTGTCCAGTTTGAATGTGATGTTTTTGCCGTTGATTTCCAGCGTTTTTTTCCAGTTGTTGGGGCGTTCTCCTGCTGATACTGCTCCCAAAAACAGTTTGTCGTCCTCCAGTGCGACGTCCTCATCCTTCTGGACTGCTCCCACTCTGGCTGATCTGCACACAGCTGCAAAATGTCCCTTCTTTCGGCATTTCCTGCACTCTGCGTCTCGTGCTGCACAGTTCACTTTGTTGTGTGCAGGAGATTTACCACAGCGTCCACAGTACTTGTATCCTTTTTGGATCTCACTCTGTCTGCTTGTTTCGTGTGGTTTATGTGCTCGGTTATCGCTGAAAGTTCTTTTCTTGGAATTTAATAAGTCCACGTTAGCATGCTGTGTCATTCCTGTCGTCTCTCTCACGACTGGTTGTTGTTTCTTAATCTCTTCATGCTGTCTTATTTGTTGCACCGCCTTTTCTAACGTTAGTCCACTGTCCATCTGCAGTTTCTCTGACAGGCCCTGGTGCTGTATGCCCGCCACCAACCTGTCTCTTATCATTTCGTCTTGCAGTGGTCCATACTGGCAGTTTTCTGCTAACTTATAGACTGCGCCTATGAAGGATTCAGCTGATTCACCAGCATCTTGGCTTCTTTTGTTAAAACGTGCCCGCTCATATATAACGTTGTATTTGCCAATAAAGTGTCTGTCAAAAGCTTCTTTTACACACTTGTATTTCTTAAGCTCATCCTGACTCAATCCCAGTGTTCCTAAAATGTCATCCGCTTTATCGCCCATCGTGTAAACTAACGAGTTCACTTGATAGCTTTCGTCTTTACCGTCCAATCCAGCTGCTATCCGAAACCTTTCGAAGCGGCGAATCCAGTTGGGCCATGACGAATAATCGCTGAAATCTAAGTTTTCAGGTGGGTTGATCGAAAACAGGGAATCCATCCTCTGTTCGTCGTGTCCGCGGCGTTAGCTTAGCAGTGTCGTCCACGCGGCGTTAGCCTAGCACACTCGTTCACTCGGCGTTAGCTTAGCTCCTCGTTCACTCACGGGACGCGCCGTGTTAAAACTGCTGCTTTCTCACCGACGTCGACGTTGCGGAGACGGGCTTCTTCACTTCTGACACCATGTAATGTTATGTCTGCTCCTCAGTGTGGACACCATCCAGACGGGCAGCACTTGGAGATACTTAGTCAGGCTTTATTAACTCTTGAACACCAACACATGTACAACTCACGAGCGTCACTCTACAACCAACGGTGCATCACCTAATGTGTCCCCTAGTGCCCCAGTACCAACACATTGGTTCCTAGTGTCTGCTTACACAACAGACAGAATTTCTAGGCGCAGCCAAGGTGTTGAGAGGATCCGTTTTGGTGGCCTTAGAATCGCTTCTCTGTTTTTTGCAGATGATGTGGTCCTATTGGCTTCATCAGTTCGTGATCTACAGCTTTCGCTGGAGCGGTTTGCAGCCGAATGTGATGCGGCCGGGATGAGGATCAGTTCCTCCAAATCCGAGGCCATGGTCTTGAGCCGGAAAAGGGTAGCATGCCCTCTCCGGGTCGGGGAGGAGGTCCTGCCCCAAGTGGAGGAGTTTAAGTATCTCGGGATCTTGTTCACGAATGAGGGAAAACTGGAGCGTGAGATCGATAGGCGGATAGGTGCAGCATCCGCAGTGAAGCGGGCGCTGTACCGGTCTGTCGTGGTGAAGAGAGAGCTGAGTCGAAAGGCAAAGCTCTCAATTTACCGATCGATCTACGTTCCCACCCTCATCTATGGTCATGAGCTTTGGGTTGTGACCGAAAGAACAAGATCTCGGATACAAGCGGCTGAAATGAGTTTTCTCCGCAGGGTGTCTGGACTCTCCCTTAGAGATAGGGTGAGAAGCTCAGTCATCCGGGAGGGACTCGGAGTAGAGCCGCTGCTTCTCCACATCGAGAGGAGCCAGTTGAGGTGGCTCGGGCATCTGGTTAGGATGCCTCCTGGACGCCTCCCTGGTGAGGTGTTCCGGGCATGTCCCACCGGGAGGAGACCCAGAGGAAGACCCAGGACACGCTGGAGGGACTATGTTTCTCGGCTGGCCTGGGAACGCCTTGGGATTCCCCCAGAGGAGCTGCTCCATGTGGCTGGGGAGAGGGAAGTCTGGGCCTCCCTACTTAGGCTGCTACCCCCGCGACCCGACCCCGGATAAGCGGACGAAAATGGATGGATTGATGGAAAATAAAACTGTGTAAAGTTGTACAATGATGCAAGGAAGATAAAAATAAAAATGCAAAACAGCAAAATAAACATATACATATATACCATACTTGCTGCCGTAGATGTCACACAGCTGTATAAGTCGCATCAGTCCAAATTAGTGCATTAACAGAGTACCCGAGTTTTCGAAAGATCGAGTGCTTTGACTTCTATCGAGGCTTTTTTGTCCACCTCGGGTACCCGTAGTGACGTCACATTTCACATTTCACAGCGCGCGGAGTAGCTTTTAGCTTTTAGTAGACGCTACAAAATGGATTCCTGTGTGCGCACGGATGTTAATGGAGCAAACAGTTTATAATTTTATAAAATGCGCTACTTCGTGTTGAATTTCTTTGTAGTAGATTGTGACAGCAGAGGGCAGTGTTGCAATGCAGGTCCCATATATAACACGGCCGAAAGGGCTTCCTCTCTCTCGTTTCACAAACAAAAAAAACAAATATTCATCTCTCTAGAGCTACCAAAAATCTATAAACACAATCTCTAAAAGTAAACCTAAATTGCACAGCTGCAGGCGGTGGTACGGTGTGGCTGTAGCCCCATTTGTTTTTTAAGTTTCGGTTTTCATCGCCTTATACTTTCACTTTTAATATTATTAATATAACTAATAGTTTTGTTTTTCCTGTGACTTATGTGCAGTATGATAAATGATAGGAGCATAATAAATGCTCCCAATGCTTTGTTGGTCTTTTTTTTCTTTTTGTAAAGACGTTTTTAGGCATTTATATTTATTTATTTATTTTGCATCGTAAGACACTGTGACGTCATCGGCTACTCGAGCGTCGTTCGAGTTTTTTTATGTTAATGTCGAGGTTAAAAATTATGTACTCGTTCAACCCCTAGTCCAAATATGTCTAATAAAGTGTAAATAACAAATACTTTGCTTTGCCGTATAAGTCGCCAACTGTTATGCAACACCTCTGACCACCTGGAAATGTGGGTCGGTGTTGTGCCAAAAATCAATTGGCTGCCTGATGGCGTCCGCGCAAGTGTGCACGGGAGGACTTAAACAATAATTTAGCAATATTAACGCTTAAAAACAGTTATTTGTTTGCTCAAAATTGAAGCAATGGTATGTCTCAGTTTAACCTTTCCTTAATAAATTCCCTTTAATGGTCAAAGCAGCTGCATTTCAAAAGCCGATTCGTGGCTGCTGGAGTGCACAGAGGGAGGACTCGCTTTGCATTTCTTTGAAATTTAACAAGATAACCACCTAAAAACAATTACATGTATTTGTTTGCTCAACATTATAGGAAAGGTGAGTCTCAGTTGAACTTGTCCTTAATAAATGCACTTTAATGGTCAAATCAGCTGCATTTCGCTTGGGCGTCACGGCGAAATGCAGCTGATTTGACGTTTGCACAAGGAATTCTGGAGCGAGACCAAGTTGGCTTGGTATGGCAAGCCAAGTGTCCCATTAATAGACACTTTTACCTATTAATGAGACTCTTGCCATATTAGTTGAGGGCTCTCTAGTGGCTGCAAATGGTAGTGTTCATTATTTTCCATAACAAAATGAATGAAATTGTCAGATCTCAGTCAAAAATTGGGTTAAAAATATGGGGGAAAATGTATATTAGTTGCTTCGGTGTATAAATTGCTGGACTTTCAAATGTATGCAGAAAGGTACGACTTATACAGCTAAAACTACGGTACATATAATGATAAATAGCGTTGGTCTTTATATACCAATACACACAATGGAAAAAATGATGCAATCATGAAGGATGAACCAAGAAAAGAGAAGTAAACAGTGAGAGAGAACTTTACATGATCGAACACTTCTGCTTCGCCCCCTCCTACTTCAGGGTCTTTTCTTCTGTCAGAGCATTTCTGAAGTTCTCACAACCATGACACCCTGGAGACTTTCTGTCTTTGCTCAGGCCTGTGACAAAACACCACAATAGACCTTCTGGCACGAAGAACTGAGGGTTGAGCTGCTTTCAGTCATTGTTTTTTCTAAGTTAGGTTGGACAGAAACAGATATTTTAATTTTGTTCTACAAGTTGGTTCCAAAATTGATGGACAAGATAGCCTCTTGTGTTCCCACACAGCTTTGCACTGAACTCATCACTGTGATGGAAGACATGGACTCAAGGACGACAGCAAACAGAAAAACAAAATGTCTAATCCATCGTGCCCCTCGCTGCTTTCCCAGACAATTTAAAGGCATAAAGAAGACGAAGAGTCACAACCCCAGGAACGCTTCACCTTGGTGCTTCAGATTTTAAAGAACCTGCTCGCCTCATCCTCAGCTGAAGACAATCACGTGTTGTTACTTTTCAACACTCCCATCTCCCTGAGGTTTGCTCTGCACTGCTTGACAAGCGTTCTTTAGCTTTTGAACTTGGAAAGGATTAAGTCTGGGGGCAGGCGCAGAGGTGCAGAACTGCTACGTGACACGAACACGGACTGCGTCGCATAGTCTCCAAAACAAAGACCTCTCAAAGCCAAACAAGTGCCCTCTCCGTCTGCCTGGAGGGAGTTACAACCTCACAGTTGCTCGTCTGTTCCTGCCTGCGCGTGCGCGGGTTAACAAGGCCGCGTTCTGCTGCAACATGGCGTCTGAAAAGTGGAAGCACACTTTGTTTTCAAAGTTTGATAGCAAAAATAAAAACCAACCTGTGAGAGATCCTAAAATATGAAAAGCACTACTGTACTCAGGGGGGCCGCCAGGAATATTGGGCCCCATGACAAAAAAATCCAATTGGGCCCCCCTGCACAGCTGCTTTTGCCACATCTCTAGAATCTAACTAATCCAGCAAAAGTTTTACATAAATAACATTAAAGGCTTGCTTCCTTTGGTCCAATACTGGTACTAGCACAATATTTACTGTTAGTGAATTGTACATGCAACCGTCTGCATAGAGTATGCAATTCACTATTTAAAGTAAGATAAAAACTAAAAAAAACTAAAAAAACGAGGAGCCCCGCCGCCGGCAGAGACACGACGAACAAGTGTGGCGTGCGCATGTGTTCTGAACGCAAACACGCTTCAAATTATTGTTAGTTCATATATCTGCTCTCAAATCAGTGGTAACATACTGCACACTCAAACTGATGGCATAATATGCCATCGTGAAATGGAGGCTAAGCTAGCGAACAGGTTGATAATCACGCACATCTCTACCCACCTCTCTTGGGGAAAAACTGTTACAAATCGACACCCTTTCCTTTGTCTGTCTTCCTTTTCTTTTTTCTCTTTCCTTTTTTGACAGCCTGATTTTACGATTTTTCTGGGCAGCATGTTTGTTGTTACTCTGTCATCCGCTGACTGCAAAGTAACACCAGCAGCGTCAAGTGAGCTAAAGCAGCTAGGAACACACCATTTCATGCAGATACAGGGGGGTGTTTGTTAAAAATGAGGATGTTTGCTTTTTGGTCTGGGAGAGGAAATGATGGGTTTTCTTAAACCAAACCTCGCAGCAACATTTTACTAAAAAGAATCACACACATGACAAGAGTTAAAACAGTGGCATATTTAAACTTTATAAAGTGGGACCTGCCTCCTAAGTCTGAGACAGGCCCGTAGAGGATGGTTTACAGACAGCCTTTATACATCTCGAGTTGAGACAAAAACAGGTTAGACAATTTTCACACAATGGCTCTTGGTCAGTTTTGGCCAAACTCAGGACCAACAAGTTCTGAAACAAAGAAGACATTCTTTGGTGTTTCTGTTATTTCAGTAAACAGCATTGTTGTGTAAGACAACTATTTCTCAGGGAGTGACCAGGAACTTGTTTGATGTTATAAGCTTTTAGAAGATGTTATAAGTTTTTAGATGATAAACATTTGAATACTCTAACATCTCGGTCCTGTTTTATCATTTAAAACTGTTTAACATTATGCAGATGATTGGCCCGAAAAAAACCTCTGGGTCTAAACTTAGTAGGAAAAACGTAACCAATGCAAAATGAGCCCTCATCATTTTTGCAGCCTTTACAAACAAATCAGGCTCATCTGAAAAAAATATTTTGTTGGCAGTAGAGTAAAAAACTTAAAGAAGTTTTAAAACTAATATAGTTAAAAACAAAGAAGTTTGAACTAAAAATAAACTTAAAGAAATCTAAAATAAAAATAAAACTTAAAGAAATTTTAAACTAAAATAATTTTAAAAGTAAAGGTAACTTCTTGCACTAAAACTTTCTCAAAACAACTCTTAAAGTGTGGAAAATCAATTATTGAAAACACACAACAAAGAAAAAGCTCTTTTATGAGCTAGGTCTTTTATAGACCAAAAACAGAATGCATAATGGCTAAAATCGTTCTGCATTTTCTCTCGGCAAGTTGGCATTCTCAGGACGTCGCATTTGATGCAGAGAAAGCATGTTTGTCGGCAGAAATCCTGTTGCTCCATCTCAGTCTGGCTCTGTGTCACTCTGTCACCCAGACAAGTGAGCGGCCCACGGAAGATTCTGGAATCCTGTTGCCTCATCTCAGGTATCATCCTGCCCCGAGATGGTCTTTAACCAGCGTTGCGACTCAGTGCTTCCAGCAGGGGTCCCCGACAAAACCAGTCTCCTGGGTGGGGCCAAACTCCCTCAGCATGACCTGAGCAGAAACAAAATTAGTACAAATACACAATAATGTTTACATATTTTTAATTCCCACATCCGTATTAGTAAAGTGTTAGTATGTGTTAGTTTAGACCAATCCCCTCAACCATAGAAAGCTTTCCACCAAAAACTTATGCCATTACTCAGTTTAGTTTCTGAGTTCAAACAGGATCCATTCCTCAGGAATCCCAGCATAGACAATTAATTATTATTATTAATTTTTGCTTACCTCATGGAGTCTGTGGAAAGAACTTCATTGACGCATGAGCAAAATATATAATTCAAATGATCACCTTACCCATAAAAATACAATGAAACATTAAAATGTTTCCAAGTCATAAAGAAAAACAGAACTATCAACGTCTCCAATCAAACCCTGATCAAGTCCACCTTAGGGACCTGTGGTTTGATCCGTTGTCTAGTTAAAATCTTCGTCTAGTTAGTTTTTTGTCGGGGCGTCCCCCTAGGTTTCTTGGATCTGTAAATTTCGTTTTTCTTTTATTATTATTATTTTTATTATTTATTTATTATCTTTTAAATGCTATGAATGTCATTTTTTTAAAATTTTTTTTTTTATTATTTATTTATTATCTTTTAAATGCTATGAATGTCATCTTTTACAATCCCTCCTTTTAAACAGTTTAAATATGGTAAATGGTTATTTATATAGCGCTTTCCAGCCCCCTGTGAGGAGCCCCAAAGCACTTTACAATACCAACCATCCACCCATTCATTCAGACATTCATACACCGGTAGTGGCAACCTGCCCCGCAAGGCGCCATCCAGACCCACCGGGAGCAAGTCACAAGTGTCCCGCCCAGGGACACAACAACACATGGTGGGCGGATGCGGGGTCCGAACCTCCAACCCTCCGATCAGGGGTCGACCGCCATCACCACTACACCATATAATATAAACCTAGAACAAATATAAACCTAGAACTTTAGAATCATAAAACTAAATTCCATTCCATTCCCATATCATTTTAATCTAAACAATCAACAATTACATAAATTTAAATCCCTTTTAAACCATCAAACAAACTGCAGTTATCTCAGTTAAAGAGTAAAAACGGACAGATGTTTTTATACTAAATCAAACATGTAGGAAGCTCTTCCTGTACAGGTCTCTTTTGCAAGTGAGTCCCTACTCACTGACCTGTAAAAACAAAAAATATGAAATATTAAAATTTCTACGTTTAAGAAATTTGAAATAGTTTTCATCTCAAAGCAAGCAGACTGCTAAAACTCATGATATCAACCTATGTGTCATTTCCTTGTATGTCTGAAAAATGAGTCTATGTGCGTACTTATTCATGTAACAGCAAAATGCAACTTTGACCCCTGAAAACTGGTTATTGCATCACCATCATATATATATCACATGCAAAACTGATATTTCGTCTGGGCTCCAGTATTCATTCATCTGGGCTCCAGTTTTCATTCAGTGACTTCTGACAGCTTTGACCACCACTGTAGCTTGACCAGCACCGCTCCTTTTTGCCTGGGTACACTGTATGCTCAAGAGTTCAAAAGTTCATGAGTTCATTCAAAAGTTCAAGATTTCATGAGTTCATCTGTTGTGCAGCATCAATTCATACATGACTTGTCTGGAAGTGTTTGTTGTCCACTGGACAAGGTTTCACATAGCTCAGCTTGACCCCTCAGCTTGTGTTCAGCTATGCAAGGCGCTTTTTAGTCCAGGCTCCACTTGAGGAAGTGTAGTTCTTTCAGGTGTTTTTCATAAAAGTCACACTTGATAGTAGACTTGTATCAATTTATACATGTGAATATCTTATTTGGTTATCAAAACCAGAGTTTCAGGATGTAAAAACCACAATGCTGTTTGTGTGTGTGTGTATCTGTTCTGATCACATCATGACACCTGTTTTTCAATTTAAGTGGAGAATCACTTTTCTGATTCAAAACCCTATTAAATACAATTAAATCAATATCAAAATCAATTATCTTTTAGTAAATCCTATTTTTGGAACACCTGTCAGCATTTACCCCTCAAACGAGCCATCCTGTTTGCACAAAATGGGATTTCAAACTACTCTACAAAGTACAAACACTCAATTTCAAAATAAAAATATTAATTTAACTAAAACTCAAAACCAATCTCCTATATACATTCATACATCCTTAAATTCATAAATCCTAATAGTCCACCACTATGCTTGTCATGCATAACCCAAAACAATATCTATTTAATTAAATTCAATCAATAATAGCACTAAATTACCACTGAAGTCCTCTTCAGGCACTTCACAAGCACACAAACTTCAACTTAGTATTAATTTCAAAGTGGTTTTCCTTCTTAAAAACAGGTGGGGCCAACTAATTCTGAAATCTGATCAAGTCACTAAACGTGTTTGCATCTGTTTTCAATTCAAACCCCGAGCGAACCCAAAAATGCAAACAAAAATCAATGCGAATCAGAAGTATCTCTCTCAACTGGCCCAAGAAAACGCATCCACCAGGTCACGCAAAGCGGCACTACGTCAGACGTCAGACGTCAGCGTTACGCATGTCTACAGTAAACAGGAAGTAGCGGTTGAAAACAGAACCTGACCACACATCTCGGCAAAATGTAGAGACTATTTCAGGTACGTGTTGCTATCGGACGAGTTGTATTTATTCTGTCATGCCAACTAGTTTTAGCGATGTTACATGTTGTCCGGAGACGAAGTCACGTGACGCGAATGTTCGCTACGGCAGAACTGAGTCGGCAAATCTGTTTTCATCTCTCGTTTTGTGCGTCGGCTCTGATTCGAAGAACCCAAAAAACACCTCAAGCGAGCGTATCAACCCTTTTTGCGAATTAGAGGAAGTTAAACTCGAATCGTGCTGTTTCCATTCAGCTTTTCCGATGCGACACTTCAAAATGTGCATCAAGAAAACTTGATGGAAACACTGCTATAACTGTTCCACCTAGCCGTGTGTGTGTGTGCGTGCGTGCACGTGCGCGTGTGCGTGTGTGTGTGTGTGTCACCCCAGACCAAGGTGTGGTCTTCACAGATGACAACCACAACTCAGTGTCCCCTGAGGCACGAAACCGGTCTGTTGTTTGTTTCTCAACTGAGAACTCAAAAACTCAAATTACCAGTTTTCAACTCAGACAGTGGCAACAAGCATTTAGTTAAACTCCATTTCTCCAAACTGAACTGAGTTACCGGTAGCTCTATTTTATTTATTTATCCGATCTTATTTATTTTTATTTATTTATTCATTTATTTATTTATTTATTTATTTATTTATCCAATCTTATTTATTTTTATTTATTTATTCGATTATTTATTTATCCAATCTTATTTATTTTTATTTATTTATTTGATTATTTATTTATCCGATCTTATTTATTTTTATTTATTTATTCGAGCATTTATTTATCCAATCTTATTTATTTTTATTTATTTATTCGAGCATGGTGCTTTTTAGATCATAAATCTGACATCTTTTGGTTTGCGTCTTCTCTAAAGTCTTACTTTTTACTGCTATTCATAATTTTGTCAGTTATGTCTTTCTGCGTTGTTATTTTATTTTATTATTTTTTCTCATTCATGCTGCATTCAGCATCACACATTCATTCATTCATTCATTCATTCAACCTTTATTTAAACAGGCTAGCCTCGTTGAGCCACGGGGACTCATTTACAATACTCACATATACAAAACAGTTTTAAAACAAGCTGCGCATCTACTTATGTTTAGCTGAAATTGCACTTGTACCCAAATAGTACATTCAAATATCTCCCAATACAGATAGGAAAGAAAAGGATCCCAAAATAACGCGTTTTTTAAATTCACTATTCCTTCCTTGAGCCTCACTTTATGCCCAATAAAGCTATTGGAAAAAATTAGTTTCACTGTCTTTCGGGTCTTGACTTAAATTTAAATTTAATTAATTAAATTTTAATTAGTCTCACTTGTTTTTCAGGTTTTAACTTAAATTTTCCTCACTTTTATATTTGAAGGTCTTGAAATCTATCGTTAATACTCGTGTACAAATCATAGTTATTAACTTAGAAAAATAGAAATCTCACTTAATTAGAAGGTCTTGGCTCAGCTTCTAAACTACTCGTAGTTCTGTCCTATTTTTTCAATATACAAGGAATTCCTGTTTATACTCACTGCTTGTTAAGTGTGTGATTTGTTCGGTTGATCCGTCAGGCTGCAACGGTGGCATTGATTTCAGGCCTTGCTGGCCTGATAGAAACGATCGATCTTCCAGGGCTGTGAAACTTGCCATGGCCATGGACTTTCAGCTACCTTCATCAAAAGCCATCGTGAGCAGGTGTGAGGATCCGGGGTCTTCGGCACCAAGAAATGATGGGTTTTCAGATCAAACCCTGCAGCAACTTTTACTAAAAGGAATCACACACATGACAAGAGTTAAAACAGTGGTATATTTAAACTTTATAAAGTGGGACCTGCCTCCTAAGTCTGAGACAGGCCCGTAGAGGATGGTTTACAGACAGCCTTTATACATCTCGAGTTGAGACACAAACAGGTTAGACAATTTTCACACAATGGCTCTTGGTCAGTTTTGGCCAAACTCAGGACCAACAAGTTCTGAAACAAAGAAGCCATTCTTTGGTGTTTCTGTTATTTCAGTAAACAGCATTGTTGTGTAAGACAACTATTTCTCAGGGAGTGACCAGGAACTTGTTTGATGTTATAAGCTTTTAGAAGATGTTATAAGTTTTCAGATGATAAACATTTGAATACTCTAACACTCATATTAAACAAATAGTCAAAACAGGATTTTATCATCTAAAAAATATAGCCAGAGTCCGCCCTCTTCTTTCTCTGACCAATACTGAGACTTTGATGCATGCTTTTATTTCTAGTCGTTTAGACTACTGTAATTCACTGCTTTCTGGTCTCCCTAAGAAAAATTTGTCCAGCCTTCAGCTGTTACAAAACTCTGCTGCTCGTGTGCTAACCAAGACCAGAAGGCAGGCTCATATTACACCTGTTTTAAAATCATTGCATTGGCTCCCTGTGCGCCTCAGGATTGATTTTAAGATTCTTTTAGTGGTTTTTAAATGTCTCAATGGTCTCGCACCATCTTATCTTGCAGAGCTGCTATTGCCCTATGAACCCCCGCGAACATTAAGGTCCTCTGGTACTGGACTACTAACAGTTCCAAAAGTCAGAACTCACACTTACGGTGAGGCTTCTTTCCAGTACTATGGCCCCCGTCTGTGGAATAGTCTGCCGGAGAACCTGAGGGCTGCAGAGAATGTTGTTGTTTTTAAGAGCAGGCTCAAGACCCATCTTTTTAACTGCATTTCCTGAACTGGTTCATCTCTGTTCACTCTATACATTTTCCATACTACTGTATTTAATTTGATTGATTGATTTTATTTATTTTGTGTGTGTTGTTTGCTTTAATTTTGTGAGTTTATTGTTTTATAATTCTGTACAGCACTTTGAGCTGCTTTTAGTATGAAGGGTGCTTTATAAATAAAATGGATTGATTGATTGATTGATTGATTGACTAACATCAAATCAGCAGCTGGACAACTGAAACTTGGACACTGAACCTCAACACACGTCAGAACTCTGAATATTTCACGTTTGTCTTCTGGAAGTTCTGACCTTCATCTGATGGAACATCTGTGGACTCGAGTGATTCATTCATCTTCTAGAGGTGGAGTCACGAGGACTCGTCCACAACACACACCTGATTTAAACACACACCTGATTTAAACATGCACCTGATTTAAACACACACCTGATTTAAACACACACCTGATTTAAACACACACCTGATTTAAACATGCACCTGATTTAAACACACACCTGATTTAAACACACACCTGATTTAAACACACACCTGATTTAAACACACACCTGATTTAAACACACACCTGATTTAAACATGCACCTGATTTAAACACACACCTGATTTAAACACACACCTGATTTAAACACACACCTGATTTAAACACACACCTGATTTAAACACACACCTGATTTAAACACACACCTGATTTAAACACACACCTGATTTAAACACACACCTGATTTAAACACACACCTGATTTAAACACACACCTGATTTAAACACACACCTGATTTAAACATGCACCTGATTTAAACACACACCTGATTTAAACACACACCTGATTTAAACACACACCTGATTTAAACACACACCTGATTTAAACACACACCTGATTTAAACATGCACCTGATTTAAACACACACCTGATTTAAACAAGAACAAACTTCAGTCAGACGTCAGTAAAATAAAAGTAGTGTTCTAATCAATAAATCAAGGTGCCGGGTCTGAAACCAGTTTGTCCTGGGGCGGCTGTGGCTGAGTGGTTAGGGCAGTCGTCCTCCAATGGGAGAGTTGAAGGATCAATTCCACCATCTGTCACATGCTGAAGTGTCCCTGGGCAAGACACTGAAC
>JBBPBX010013538.1:8422-20913 GCA_038048925.1 Garcialebias charrua
GATGCATGCTTGTAATAACTCCGCATGCATTCAAGGCGGAAACTTCAGTGAAGTCAATGCCCATATACTGTATGGATTGGGGCAGATTTTCCCGGAGCTGCGGCTAAAATCTGCTATAAATCATGAAATAACACATTTAGCATTATTTCTCTACAATATAAATAAACGTTCCTGTTTCATTATTTAATTAACTACTAAATATTAATGGCGATGCAATTTGAAAACATGGCGGGTCATGGACTTGAACATTGTCCAATTCTTCAACCCTTAGATGAAATTAGACTTCCTGAACTAAACCTAACACAGCATATCCTCACATCCTAAAGAATCTTAAATCTAAAATTAAGGCTTGTCTTAAATTTGTCTTATTTTCATTGTCTTACAATTTAATGAAAGAAATTATTTTAAAAATGTGTCTGTTGGTTTTAAATACATTTTTCAAAGGTCTTAAAATGTGTCAGGTCAGGAGGGATTAGAGCTCTCTGTCATCACAATGGCTTTTTGTCATCTTTAAAAATGAGGAAAGGGATTTTTTTATTTTTTTATTCATCCTGTGAGACTTCTGTCAGACAAAAGTTTTACATTGAGTCACATGCAGACTTCTTCATTGCTTTCTGAACTTTCATTTTCTTTTATAGCCTGTGGCTCAAACCAACTGTGACTCAAGGCGACTGAGGCTACTTTCTACTAGTGACTGATATATACGCTTGCTAGCTAGCTAATCTGCAACTAAATCATGTGTTGGTGCAAATGTATGAACAGTTGGCTGGCCGTCTTTGTGTTTGAAGGCTAAACTGGAGATTAAGACACAATTGAGCCTCATGCCATGAATGTGTTCAGTAGATGTCTGTTTCTGTTGGATGTTTCCAACCAAATAACTGCACTTGTTCATACCACTAGTGAAACAGAGAGCAATGAATATCACTTTATGTTCAGTCAACAGACAAAAACTAAACCTGAACATATTTCATTGAGCAACACGCATGCTGTGCTTGGTTGTAACACAGCAGGATCCTCCAACCATCGTATATATTTATAGGGATTTTATGGTCTTAAATTTCATTCAAGGGGGTAATAAAAATGTCTTAACTTGCTGAAACCTGCAGATACCCTGTAACGTTATTTTTCTGACAAGCTGGACTAACATTTAAACTTTACAGTCTTTAAGATTTAAATGTTATAAACACATGCACAAAGTCAACGGAGTATAAAACTAAATGAAAAAGCTTAAATTTGTTGAGGTTTGGTTTATTTAATAAAACGAAACAAAATAAAAGTCAAAGGTAATTAATGATAAATGAGTTGTTTGTTGTAGTTCAGTTATTTAAAAAGGATAAAGTTTTTTTGGAAGGAAAAAAAAACACTGTTGGGTGATATAGACAGTTGCAGCTGTCAGGCTGTGAGATGAGAGATGAAAACATGACAGTAGAGAAAAAGGTCAAATAAGAAGCTTCAACAATGGACTTACCTGTTTGAAAATGTGTGTGTGTGAGTGTGTGTGTGTGTGTGTGTGTGTGGGGGGGGGTCTACTGCAGAACATTCAGGTTGAAGGACGTGTTTTTGAACTGAAGATCTTAATCGAGAAATTAGCTTTAAAAGTCCTCTGAGCTCACAGACACATTATTATCTTCAAGCAGATTTATACACCGTGAAATAAAGATCAGTGTTTATTGTGGAATCATTTGTTGAACTGAGTTCTTGCTAACACATGTAGATTGTCAGGAGTTCAAGAATCAAAGGTTTATACGATAGATTTGGACATGTGTCAGATGCACCAAAAAGCTTCTTTTTGGTGCAGTTTTCATTTTTTGTTTTTTCCTCTAACAATTGTATTTCTCACAAAGTTGAAGAATACACAGGTGAGCTGAAATGTGTGCACCTGGAGAGCCGAGAGTTTCCAGAGATGCTGCTTCTAAAAAGAAAGAAAATTAAGTTTGGGGGTTTCTTCAAAGGAATTCTTTAAAACGTTGTATTTCCAGTGCAGTGCCTGAAAGACATTTGGGATTCTTCAGTAAAAATAAAAATAAACATTTGGCTTCATTGTGTCGTAAATTGCATCTTTTGCCGATGCACCGTGTGGCTCATGTAGGAGAAATATGTTTATCTAAAGAAAAGCGGTTTACTGTCATTGTTGTTCTGTGAATCATTCTGGGGACAGAAGAATAACGGGACATTTTGATGTGCAGGCAACAACAGAAACGGGTGGATTTATATTCCTCTTAAAACTTTACTAACGTGGCTCAGACACTTTACCACCACTCCTCCTTGTGCTGCTCTGTGCAGCGCAGTGTGCCTTTTTCAAGAGAAGAAGCCATTACCATTGCCTGCTCTTAAAATATACAGTATAATCACACCGACATCTGCAGCACTAATGAGCTGAAGAAGATGAGGGTTTGAACGCTAAAAGATCCAACAGCAGAGACCCAAGAACACAGAATATAAATTTAGATGACTCACTTTAACATGTTTATCTAGGGATGCACAATATTATTAGCATGGTATTGGTATCGACCAATATTAGTGTTAAAGTTCAATATCAGCCATTCCACCAAAATAGCTCACCGATATAAAAGACGCTGTTTTTGTATGACAATCCAGTGACAAGGATGCCTGCAGTGGCAGCACAACGTGATGATGTCACGCGCTTCTACCTGATCTCACGGCGGAGAGGAAAATTCAAAATGACGGCAGTATGAAAGGTTTTTTTTTTTTGTTGGTGAGGATGTTGAATTCTGAAGATTTATGGACTACAGTATGTTGAGCCTCTACATTGTCCCCAGTCGGAGATATTTTTCTGGCGTAACCTTACCCGAGTTTCAAGACGTCATTTCCGACGTCATTGAGAAGCCAATAGCACTTAAGTGAGTTTTACCACAGACATTTGGACGTCGTGTTAGCCCCATTAGCATGATTAGTCTTACGGCACAATGGATAGACAAAAACTTTGAACTTAAAAAGGCTGTCCTTCATGCACAAGAGTGCAGAGGATCCCACACTGCAGTTAGGAACAAGCCTCCACAAGTGAGACAGCATCGCAGGTGACTAATGCTAATAAATAACATTTCACACTTTTCATTTAATACAAGTTAAAGTGCTATGCATGTCTGTTATTGAATATATGTCACCAGCTCTTACAGCTGTTACACAATGTTTGTAGCAAATAAGCCTAAATAAGAGGAATATGTTCTGACAAAGGAAAGTATCTGAAGAATTTTGGTACGTATTGGTTATTGGCCAAATAAGATTTAATACATCGGATATCAGCCAAATGAAATCAACTCAGTTTCCGGTGTCTCTGCAGTATATTCCATATAAAAGGTGCAGAATGGACAACAGCCTTTTTCCATTAATTCAATCAGGGTAAATGGAACAGAAAGCATCAGATAGTCTTGTAAGCAGATGAAGTAAGAACCAGCATATCCCTGTACAACTGCAATGCAGGAATAAAAGGGGAAAAGTCCACATATCGCCTTGTATAGGAATTTAAACCAATGATGAGCCTTCTCGCAGGCTTAGAGTATAACTGTGATATGTCAACACCTTACAATTTATAATGAACCTCAGAGAGGCATGATGCACAGGTTCAACCGTTCAAAGACGCTGCGCAGACGTGTTCATATACAAAATATTTTCATCTTTCAACCCAGTATTTATTTGCTTAAAGTAATTTTCCTAAGCAAGAAATTACTGTAGTGTTTTGAAATACAAAGTAATAATCAGGCTCTGAACATGAAACTATTAAATTTAAGGCATCATTTAGCACAGCACGAACTGACATTAAAAATTGATTTCATAAAACCTCACATTAGAGCTAATTAATGCTTGTCTTTTAAAATAGAATTGGTACTGTTAAAAGTATAATTAGCTACAGTTCTTTGAAAAAGTTTGGAATATAGTTAGGTTAGATAAGTATTGATATATTAACTATATGTATTGTATTTTTACAACAAAAAAAGTGACCCAAATTATTCATCGCGGGGGCAGCAGCTTGAGCAGGGAGGCCCAGACATCTCTCTCCACAGCCACCTCTTCCAGCTCTTCTGGAAGAATTTCAAGGTGTTCCCAGGCCTGCGGAGGAAACTCATTTTAACCGCCTGTATCTGCAATCTCATTCTTTCGGTCACTATCCAGAGCTCGTGACCATTGGTGAGGGTAGGAACATCTCAGGGTGTCCGCAGCAGAAGTGAGAGGCAGTCTCAGAAAGATTAATCCTCATAAAGCAACCGGACCAGACAACATCCCAGGGAAAGTTCTGAAGGAATGTGCGGACCAGCTCTGTGAGGTGCTGGCTGACATCTTCACCACCTCACTTGCACTGGAGTCAGTTCCCACCTGCCTGAAGACCGCGACCATCATCCCAGTCCCAAAGAGCTCCACAGTGACTGGTCTGAATGACTATAGACCGGTGGCCCTCACCCCGATAGTCGCTAAATGTTTTGAGAAACTGGTCATGTCCCACATCAAGGCAACCGTCAACATCAATGAGGACCCTCATCAATACGCATACCGTGAGAACCGATCAACAGAGGACGCCATTTCTTCCGTGGTCCACACTGCTCTCACCCACCTGGATCAGAAGGACTCATACGTGCGTCTGCTCTTTGTGGACTTCACATCTGCCTTCAACACCATGATCCCCCAAACTCTGATAGACAAACTATCTACACTTGGACTAAGCCCCTCTATTTGTAACTGGATACTAGACTTCTTAACAGACAGACCACAGTCCGTGAAGATCCACAACTTCTCCTCCTCCACCATAACCCTCAGCACTGGCTCTCCTCAGGGATGTGTGCTGAGCCCCCTTCTGTTCACTCTGCTCACATATGATTGTACAGCCACACTTCCAGGCTGTCATATTGTTAAGTTTGCAGATGATACAGCGGTGGTGGGATGCATCACAAACAATGATGAGTCCAGCTACAGACAGGAGGTGGAACATCTGGAGAGCTGGTGCAAAGAGAACAATCTTCACATGAATGTGAAGAAGACAAAGGAGATGATTGTGGACTTCAGAAGGAACAAACACACCCATGCCCCACTGGTAATAGGTGGGTCTGCAGTGGAAGTGGTCTCCAGCTACAAATACCTGGGTGTACACCTGAATGATAACCTCAGCTGGAGCAACAACACCACCAGCCTGATCAAGAAAGGTCATCAGAGACTCTACTTCCTCAGACGGCTGAGACGAGCCGGTCTGAGCAGCCCAGTTCTCACCTCGTTCTACAGGTGTGCAGTGGAGAGCATCCTGTGCTCCAGCATCAACGTGTGGCATGGAGGCTGCACAGTTGAAGAAAGAAAAGCTCTGCAGAGAGTGGTGAAGGCTGCACAGAAGTCTGTTGGAGTCAGTCTCCCCACCATCACAGACATTTACACCTCTAGATGCAGGAAAAGAGCCACCTGTATCATGAAAGACCTCACTCATCCAGCACACTCACTCTTTGCCCCACTCCCCTCAGGACGGAGGTTGAGGAGCATCAAGTGTAGAACCACTAGACTGAGGAACAGCTTCTACCCTGAGGCTGTTAGACTCATGAATAAATAAAAATAAAATTAAAATAAACACTGCAAAATATCACATCATGGTGATGCTGATATGTTTTCTTGTTGCTGTGTTCATCTGTGACCATCTGTGACCATCTGCTCATACAAACTCATGTTCGTGCTGCTGTTTATTCCCACTATATTAGGCTTAGTGTATTACTAGTTGATGTTTTTCTTAGTTAGTTCTCGATGTTATTACTGTTTTTCTCTTTCATTTGTTGTTGGATGTAACTGGGACCTCGTGTACATAATCTCGTTTTCATCTCATGTACCACATGCGGTGCAAATGACAATAAAGACTCTCTGACTCTCTGACTCTCTGACTCTGACTCTGAACATAGACCGACCGGTAAAGCGAGAGCTTTGTCTTGCAACTCAGTGCTCGCTTCACCACAACGGACCGGCACAGAGTCCGTAATACTGCAGGCGCTGCACCAATCCATCTGTCAATCTCACGCTCCATTCTTCCTTCACTCGTGAACAAAACCCCGAGATACTTGAACTCCTCCACTTGAGGCTGAACCTCACCCTCGACCCGAAGAGAGCAGTCCATACTTTGCCGACTGAGGACCATGGCCTCAGATTTGGAGACGCTGATTTTCATCCCAGCCGCTTCACACTCGGCTGCAACCGCTCCAGTGAGAGCTGGAGCATGTATCCCAAAGAACCCAAAGTATTATAAAGTCCAAAATCTTACAAAAGAAATTTAGAAAAACATAAAGTTTTCAACATTTAGGTAAATAATTTGTTGCATACAGTATTTATACAGTAAGAGCAAAATGTTGTGAGCTTGATTATTACTGTTTGATTCTAACACTAAGTTGAACACATCATTAAAAACAAATTAAATCTGAAGACCTTTGAGAAAGGGTTCATGTCCATCAGGAAATGTTCTTAATTTACTTTTAGTTTAAACTTGATCAGATTGTCTACATGTTGGAGAAAAAGCTCCTGTTCACTGGAGACATTTTGACTGGCCAAAGCAGGAAGTTCAGAAGTACAGTAACAATGGCTGCCCTGAACCCTGGAGAAGATCCTGCTGCTGTTCGTACTGTAAGCATTAATATGATTTACTCAAGCATTAAAAAGTGCACAGGCATTATTTTCACTCATTAAGTCTGCACTTTTAATACTTTGAGAAGTCCAAATGTTTCCAATAAAAGGTTTACTCTGGATCTCCAGGGGAATTCAGGTTATCTTCTGAGCTTTCGTTTCACTGGTTTAATGTTAAAAACAAGCGTGTGCACGACCGAGCTGCAAGAATAAAACGCTTGCTCAGTGTTACAACCCATTAGCAGATTTCCAAAGGCAGACATTGATTCAGCACAATCATTTTTTACTTGCAACTGGAGAAATTGCATTTCCTGCAAAAATGCAGTGTGAATGCTTATTGCTTAAAGGTTCAGTATGCAGTTTCTGTAGAACTGCAGCACTTAGAAATATTTTCAACAGGCAAAGCATTCTGATCCCTCCCCCTCAGAGCCATATGTGGCTCTGCCCCCTTGTGGTCTGTTGAATTTCAAATTCAAGCTCTGTTTTTATTGGCTGATTCAAATTCAAGCTCTGTTTTTATTGGCTGGTTACAAACTCTGTTTTTATTGGCTGGAAAATGGCGGGTCACCTTTTCTTTTTAGAAATGCTTATTTACCACCTGGAGAAGCAAGGGGACAATATTTTTTTTTATTTTTTTTCAGAGATTACCTGGCTAACATCAGTCTGTCAGGAGGTAGTGACAGAGTGAAGAAATATGTTCATAAAAAAAGCTACATACTGAAGCTTTAAGAGCTTGCTGAAGAACATCTGAAATTAGCTAAAAACCTGCTGAAATCTAGCTGATATGGAAGAACAAGCCTAAGTTAGTAGAAGAAAGTAGAAATGACACGTATTTGCTGAATTTGGTTTAAATAAGCACAAAAAGCTGAAATTAGCACAAAAAAGTCTGAAAGAAGCCTAAAGTACCAGATTGAAGTAGAAGGAGCTGAAATAATCCCCAAAAATGTGTAAATAGCTGAAAATGATCAATTAAGCACAAAACGGTTAAATAGCAGCTGAAATAGCATAAAAAGCTGAAATTAGCAGAAAGAAGTTAATTAGGCAGAAAGTAGCTGAAATTACCACAAAAACTTGAATTTACAGGTATCTGAAAACAGTTGAAATTAGCAAAAACTGCTTAAAAACTAGCTGAAAAGGTAGAAGAAAAAAAATGTGTCTACCCGGTAATTATACTGAAAGAAGCAGAAATGAGCAAAAGAATGTGAAAATTATCTGAAAAAAGCTGAAATTAGCACAAAAACAGCTGAAATGTAGCTAAAAAGAATAAAGAAGCTTAAATTATAAGAAGGAAGTGGAGAGAGCACTTTTTTGCTGAATTGGGCTGAAAAAAGTTGAAATGAGTGCAAAAAATGTGGAATTAGCTGGAAAGGCTAAAATGAGCATAAACCAGCTAAATAGTAGCTGAAATATCAGAAATTGTTTAAACTTGCAGAAATAAGCTGAAAGGAGCATATCAAGCTGAAATTAGTAGAAAGAAGTTAGAAGAAGCGCAAACAATTTTTAGTTGGCAGAATGAATCTGAAAGGATCACAAAACAGCTGAAAGAACAGCTAAAATTAGCTGAAAAAAATGTACATTTGCACAAGGAAGCTGAAAGAAGCTGAACTAGTACAACATGTGAAAGGAACAGTAAAAGGTTGTAAACAGATCTAAAGATTTGAAGGCTGTAAATGAGCCCAATTTATTTTTTATGAGAGAAAAGTGGCAGCAAAGGTTAAATATTTCAAAAAGCTAAAGTTGCACTAATACCAAAAGTCATAGCGCCCTTCTCGTGATCGAGCTGAACGTTTTGATATATGAATTGTTGAAATAGCACAAAAATTGTGGAACGAGAAAGATGCTAAAAAAAAACATACGGAAGAAAAATGGATCACGATAGTGTGAATGCTTCATAAACATTCACACTATTTTTGCTCCTCAAGAAGGCTGCACCACATGTTCAAACCAACACTTCATGTGCTTTTCCTGCCACATGCAACGTCTTATCCTAATCATCCATCCATAAATAATTGTGTGTAATTCCTCTGACTCCTCTTTGTGTTGCTTTTAAGATTTGGACCATGTTTAGACAAAACAGCTATTTTTAAGCTCAGTTTTACAACAAATAAATAAATAAAAGACCCCAGCAGGGAATACACATTGTCTCATACATTTTGTAACGGTTTCCTAAAACACACAGCTGGGATCAGACGTAAGATTATTTATAAATGGAGTTGTGTTGGTAGCATTTTTTTTCTCTTTTACACACAAACTATGAATAGCCTTGAGTAAAGTTTCAGATCTAAAGTACCAGACTTGATTGAATCAGTCCACTCAGATTCACATTTTTTTTAAAGAATAGTTTCTGTCTTCCTCTGATTGCCTTTAAATTAGTTTCTTTACATTTTGTTCCGTCTCTACAATCATCTGTTGACATGTGAGAAAGCACGTGTGCACAGAAATTATTACCATGCTTGAAGGCAGCTTCTAAATTTATGGAAATGAGCATTGTTTTACATGGGCGGGTGCATTAGCCAATTACATGCATGTTTGACTTTTGGCTCATCTTCTCTTGTGGTTCAAATCCTGCCAACGCTGATCTGGTCTCGCTGCGTTTCGTACAGTAATATCAGTCATTTATGAGCGTATACACGCGAACCCTCGTGGCCTCGGTCCTTCTGCCACTTTTTTGTTTTTCGTGGCTTTTATCGAAAAGGGGATCTTTAATTAGCGAATGAGTATTTTCTCTGACCCCCAGCGCAGTGTTTTCATTAGCGCCTTGGTTATCGCTCGCTCCCTGTTTCTTCTTTCATATCTTTCTCTTTGTCCTTCATGTTATTTCTAGAAGCTGTTTAGAAACTACCTCAGTGCCATCCTCTCATCTTCTTTGTTCAGTCTTTCATCACTTTTGATCGTGGTTTAATCCGGTTTTACCTTTGGTGTTCATTTAAAACCCAATGTACTCGTTCCTGAAATTGCTGAACACACAAAGAGCGGTGTTTTGGCTTAATGCTATTTTCTTCATCTCCTAAGTTCACCCCATATTCTTGGCTTTCTTTTTATTCCAGTTTTCCCGTGTTTTTTTACGTCAATTTTTTTCTTTTCTTTTGAGCTTAGTGTAGGCAGCTGAGAAATCAGTTCAGCTTAAGGTGAGCTCTTTTCTTTGTGATTGCTGGAACTGAGAGCTGGAAACTATTGTTGTTGGGTTAAAACTTTACAAAGTCCCCTCAGGCACCCACCCTCACCAAGCACAACGCTATAAACTTGCATCTGTAGCTTATACAGCTTATAGCCTCACCATTATTTACATATAATTCGTCTTGTCCTCCCTCCTCTCGCTCCCCTCCAGCATCATTTCTCTCAGATTCTTGTTTTGACTCCAGCATTTTCTCTGTCAGTATCTCCTGGGTGAAGGTTTTCAGACATCCCTACCTCCTACTGTTCCCATTTTCACTTATAATGATCCCCTCATGCTGTCGTCTGGATTCTCCTGCCAGTCCCCGAGTTACCATGAACCCGCCTAATTGGTTACTCCGTGTTTACAGGACGCTCCATCCCTAACCCCCAGAAAATGACACTTGCACCGGTTCTCAGGCGTTCTCTCCATGCAGGAGCCTTTTTTCATCATCCCTGTTTGTTTTGTCAGGGCATATTTCAGAATAAAAGATTTAGGTGTTAGGATTTCTTCTTGTTGCAGCAGCAGCTGTGTAACAATCTAACTTTCTATCTCTGCTTTCTCTTTCTTTGTCATTCTAAATCTAGACTTTCAGAATTTCAGTTTTTATGGAACATAAAGGCTAGAGCCTTTAAAATGGCAGTAGATGTGAAATAAATTTTAAAACATTTTTAAAAAAGCAAGAAACTACTGGGGAAAATGGATTAAAAAAAATATATGGCTAAAAAGTAATTTTACAACAGTGCTGTACATAATTTTAAGCAAAAGTGCACAAACAATTGAGTAGGTCTTTTGAAAAACTGCTCTGAACTCAAATTACACTATAGCAAAAAGTTCAACAGGTTCCTAAGTTATTTCTTAAGCCAAGCCAGAAAATCTCCCTGAACATTAGAGTCAAGTGAACGCTTTTATTTTTGTCTACTTTTCTTTAAAACATTTGTTTTGGTCATTACTGTAATATCCTCACCCATAATTGCTCCAACACTGTAAAAGAGTGATACTATGTTTAATACACTATATTAAACAATTATAATATTAATCCAGATAAACAAACAGTCTTGTTCAAAAACAAAGCTGTTGTTTATCACATCTATTTTTGAAAGAAACTCAAAGTGAATACTGGAATAATTACACCGTCTCCAGATTAAATTATCCTGCAGCTTTCTGGGCAGTGATGAATTATAACCCATGCTCAAGTGTTCTCTCTTTAGTGCATCTCCGATTAAAACAGTTTATAACATTTTTATATTACAGTACTGTATTCTCTTGTCTGTTCCTGTGGTGTAATACAGTTAGCATCTAAACTACAGATTTCATTGGTAAAGCAAGATCATATTAGTACAAATACTGACTATAAATGTAGAGAAAGCTCAAGCTCTTGCATACAAGTGTTTAGGGATGCATGATTTTGGACCCTTTTTTTTGCCTATATGCAATATGTTAAAACTTATTTGGCTGATAACCAATATCAATACAGGTACCGATATTTTTTTTCCCTAGACCTACTTACAGAGACTACATAGCTTTAGCTGCTGTGGAATTAAAATACTACATTATTCTTCATGGTCTTTGTCAGTTTGGCCTGCTGCCAAATGAAGATGCCAAAAGGGGGCTGAAAATGATGTAGCACTTCAACTTGGATTATGTCTAATGTCAGATTTATTCATGACATTTACTCTCTAACACAATGACACTCGAACTGTGCAAATTTGTAAATTTTCACAAATCTAAACAGCGCACGTGACGTTATAATGTTGTGCTGGCGCTGCAGGCATCCTTGTCACTGGGTTGTCATACAAAAACAGTGCCTTTTATCTATCTATATATACATACCGGTTCCGGACCTAAGGACCGTTCGCAGCTCGATTCTGCCGTAGCTTGGGGGTGAAAATAATGTCTTGTTCGTAGGTCCTGATTTCGTTCGTACGTTGCGGAAATAACGCTAACGGAGCGCCGCACATCAGCATGAGACTGAACAAGCGGACATACTGGGCCATAAACATGCACAGAACTTTATTTACAAACACTTATCTAACACATTACACCACACATTCATCCATAAACACACACAGTAACTGTACAGCATGTACAGTAGTGTGCAGTAATGTTAAACATTGCTATTCAGCACAGCACATTCAATACTGTAAAATTATTACAGAATAAAATAATTAATTAATACAGAATAAATAAAAATATAATTTCTTACTTTGAGATGGTCAAAGCCGACATCTTAGGTTGCCATGCATTGATGTTGTCGGGCCGAGCAGCGCGGCGGCTCGGCGAGTGAACCACGGCAGCTGCTCGAGGCCTGTGTTAGCTGCGTGTTAGCCAGGCCATGAGCTGGTGTTCGCGCGGCGGTGCGACGCGATGACTGAGCGAACGATCCGCGGCTGCTGCTCCAGGCTGAGACGTCCACAGAGTTCACAGAGCGATTCCAGCTAGTAATTTATCCATATGTGGCAATCCTGGAACAAACACAGTCCTCACAGCCAGCTGCCGGGACAACAGACCTACCTAAAATGGCTGCCGGGGCATTTCCTGGAACGGCCGGAAGTTGCGCAATTATGATAAAAACGTATCATTTTTATTAAAAATATTATTTATAAAGCCTTTAAAACAATCACAGCTGCAACAAAGTGCTGTACACGTGAAACTAATAACATTTAAACATAAAAATATATATATATTTTTTTTCATATTTTTATTAAATTATTAAATATGATACGTTCGTAGGTCTGGG
>JBBPBX010013538.1:37913-52244 GCA_038048925.1 Garcialebias charrua
CTGCAGCATGATGGCGACGAGGAGGGGTTGGCGGTACAGCGGCGAACGGAAAAGCTCCAGAATGGTCACTTTTTTCTCCCTCATCATCTGCCGACTCTCCTCCTTCATCTCCTGCATGTCAGCGCTCACGTCTGTGGTTCCTCTGAGCTTCTTCAGAACTAAAACACATCAGAAAGTGGATGAAGATGATGATGAAACATTTGATCTTATTGTTTTGTTCTTGTTTTGAAATGTGACTTTGCTGCAATACACAGCAACATTATTAGGGATGCACCGATCCACATTTCTTACATCCGATCCGATACCAATTCCTAAATCTGGGTATCGGCCGATACCGATACTTTTCCGATCCGATATCGGTGTTCAGGTATATCTCTGGGTTTACCTCACACAATGTCAAGACAGAAGTCACAGAGTATGGTGCAATATACGTGCTCTCTGACATCAAGAAAGTAACGGAAATATCGGCAGGTTGGTTCCGATATCTGATACTTGAATTACCGTAAACACCGGTGTATAATACGCTCCGGTGTATAATACGCTCCGGTGTATAATACGCTCCGGTGTATAATACACTTTGGCCAATATTTGGAAATAAATCAGAAAAATTGGTAGATAATACGCTTCGGTGTATAATACGCGCTGCCGTGACAGTCTTTTTTATGGCCACTAGATCAGTGTTGTTTTTGACAGCCATTTTGATATTAGTTTTAGTCATAGTCTTTTAGACTAAAATACTTCTTAGTTTTAGTCTGTTTTAGTCATTTCTATATTTAATGGTTTTAGTTCAGTTTAAATCGACAAAAACTTAAAAAATTTAAGTCCAGTTTTAGTCTTTAAAAAAAAAAAAAACATATTAGTCAGCTAAAAAAAGTTAATTTTGGGTTTAGTTCCTCTTTAAAGTATGTTGAACAAACAGGCAACACATAGGCACAATATTATTTTCACTTTTGCAGGCATGACAGCCGATAAAAAAAGTTCAAGTCCACAATATTTGGGTTGTCAAGGCCAAAAAAAAATGACACTGGGTAAAAAAAAATAATGAATAAATGAAAAAGAAGGGAATTGTATCTGTATTATAGTTCAGAAAGTCTATTTTTTTTATTTTTAGCTCGTTATTCTATTGCACAATTCATAATCCAAATCAAAATAATAATAATGATTTTAACTGTTTTATTATTTGTTTTATTGACATTTAATTCTGTTGCACCTTGTAGCACTTTGAGATTTTCATTAATGAAAAGTGCGTTATAAATTGAATTCATTATTATTATTATTATAAATGGAGCACTGAGTTTGTCACTGAAGATTATAGAATTTATCTGACAATACTTTATGCAGTTATTCTAAATCAAGTCAGGTGTTTTGTCGACCAGTCATCATCTCGAAGGGAGAGATAGTTTTTATTTTAATCACGATGGTTACTGAACAACACGATAAAAATCCACTTTTTGGATGAGTTTTGTACCTGGATGTGACCAACGCTGAAATAACTTCATTTATTTACTCTCTGAAGAAAAAGAATGGCTTTTTCTCTTGTGAGTGTGTAAGGAGTCACGGCTGAGTTCTTAACTCAAGTAGTCATGGGAGTTGTAGTTCTTTCCCTCTGACCTATCACAGTGTCTCTACACAGCCCCGACAACCAATCACAATACATAAACAAACGCCACGGCCATTTTGAAAAGAAAGAAGCTATCAGTTAGCAAAAGTTTCCGGACTTTTCAACACATAAAAACGCTTATAAACAGAGCAGTAAAATTCTGAAATATAGCAAATCACATTCTACAGGTACACCAAGCTCAACGCTCAGCAACACAGCGATTCAACTGTCGAAAACAACGACGGACTCTCTCGGAACCGTTCGGTCCACAGCAGATCCACAAACCAGGAGCAGAAATAGTTTCTGACAGCTTCAAATGCAATAACTACACAACAGCACTTACTCGCAGTTGTTATAAATTAGCTTATTAGGCAAAAAGTTGACGCGGAGGTCAAACGTGAATGCGCTATTCTGTGGCAAGTCAGCAGCAGTGAGTCCACTCCAAACAGAACCAGAAACAGAACCTGACCCACGCCACACAGCAGCGACATTTCTATAACCCAAACAGCTTCAAACAAGGACAGGATTATAAAAAAAAATACATACATTCGGTTCTTCTCTTCTCTCACAGTTGGGTTAAATACAAAATAAGTCCATAAATCTTTTCTGAGCTGGCGGCCGGCCGGACACCGACCGAGCCCCTTCGTGTAAAACATGCTGCAGCATCTTCCATGGTCCAGTTTGAAAAGGAAGTCACATGTGAGCGGCTGAGCGCGCAACGCGTGGCCGTGCTGCAGCTGCATCAACACTGCGGTGGTGGGCGTGACCAAACAGCTGACTTTCCGACACAATATAATTATGAGCAGATGAAATATAAATTATTGACGACCACCGACTAACATTTTCGTTCAGTCTCGTCTAGTCAACGAAAACTCACACAAATTTCGTCACGTTTTAATCATTAAAGAGCAATGATTATTTAGTTACTGTCTCGTTATTGTCATGAAAAAAAGGGGCGTTGACGAAAAATTTACGTCAGAATTTCGTCAACGAAAACAACACTGCCTCTCACACAGTGATGGCTGGACATGGACACCAGTGAGCCCCATGACTCTTAAAGGAAGAAGTGGTTAAAGATTATGGATGGATTAATTATTTGTTCCTAGATTTTTATTTTATTGTTTTAGAGGAATCCAGGCAACTATAACCTAATACAGTACTGGTAATTCAAGTTACAGCATTTAATGCATTCCTGTATTATTTGTTTGTATTTTTGGTATGAATATCAAATGATTCAAAAACTTTGATAAAGTACAGAACCTACAATTATTGTTTTAAATAAATGTTCTATTTGTTTACATTGTTGTTAATGTTTTCAGTTTAAAATTATTGTTTTAAATAAATGCTCCATTTGTTTACATTGTTGTTTATTCTTTTCAGCTTGTCAGTTACAAAGCTGAAACTAAATTCATGACCATTTTAATAGAAAAATCATTGTTGAATCAAAAATTGTTTCTGAATCGAAACATTGATTTTGAATCGAATCGTGACACCAAAAATCGGAATCGAATCAATTCTCCAGACACTGAGAGATTCATACCCCTATTTGCCAGCAAAGCTGAAGTTCTGCACACCTTCCTAGGCAGAGTCTGTGTTGACAGTCAGTGCTGGGGGTTGGGTTAACGCAAATTAATGTAAATGAACAGCAATTGTTAACACCCCCAGGTAATGCTTCTGGAATGGGGACATTCTTCTAAAGCTTTGAGGCCTGTTTTCTCCCTAATCTTATTTGCAGATTGCCAACATTGAAATGGCTGTATCTTCTTCATTTTTTTTTTTTGAGCGACATGTGTTTGGCATCATCGGATAGCTTAGAACCCACACTTTCAGATTCTGTGAATAACTCAAAATGACCCAGGGGAGACTTGTTCCTGGTTTTGCCATGGCCACATATGTCCCACCACGTGCTTTGAGTTCAGCGGACCAGGTACTTTTAACAGTTCCAGGAACTCGTCTTAAATGCAGAGGTGATAGGGCCTTCTCTGTAGCAGGCCCAAGACTTTGGAATGAGTTACCTTTGCTCGTCAGACAGGCCCCCTCCCTCTCGGTTTTCAAATCCCATTTAAAGACCCATTACTTTTTTTAATAAAAAAGAAATATGAAAAAAGTAATAATAATAATATTTTATTTTTTTAATTACTGAGTTGGAAGCTACATTTGCACACTCTGCTTTGAATGACTGGACTAAACAACACTCAACATTAAATGGATGCACCGTTTTTCTCACGAGGACATCTATACATTTGTGAGTATGTTTGTGCCATGTTTGCATGCAAACGAATAGACTCTTTATTATTACTATTATTTTATTTTATTAATATTATTATTTATATTATTACTATTTCTGTTTTTTTCATTCAACCTTTATTTAGTCAGGTAAATCTTTTGAACCTCATGGGCTCATTTACGAAAGCGACCTGCTAAAACTAAAGAACAATGAACAGCAGTGATAGAATTTCATTAAACAATAAACAAACAAACAATAAACAATAGAAAACAAAAAGAGAGAAAAAAACAAAAGATTTTTTTTTCTTTTTTTCTTTTTTTTAACAAAGTATCAAAAAACTAGCAAAACATTATAAGGTAGACGTATAAAATCAAAGACAGGAACAAATCTGCATTGGTTTTTGCCAGGATTCCAACAGATTCTGAAAACCATTTAGAGAAGTCAAGGTCGAGAGCTTCAGATCTTTTTGTAAGATATTCCATGAAGCAGGAGCAGAATAGGAGAAGGCCCTTTTTCCAAGTTCAGTCCTCACTGACGGAACACTGCAGGTAATCATGTCCTGAGAGCGCACACTGTAGCTGCACTCACGCAAAGACATGTAGGAGGAGATGTATGAGGGCAGCAGACCAAGAAGTGATTTAAAGATGAAGATGTACCAGTGGAAGAGTCTGCGTGAGGTTAATGATGTCCAATTAACCAGTGAATACAGGGTGCAGTGGTGGGTACGATAATCACAACCAGTTATGAATCTTAGTGCACCATGATAGACCACATCCAACATCCGCAGGGTGCTTGTAGGAGCATTCATGTAGAGAATGTCACCGTAATCAATGGAGGGAAGGAAAGTCACAGATACAAGGCGTTTCCTAACATTCAGTGTTAGACATGATCTGTTTCTGAAAAAGAAACCCAGTTTAACTTTCAATTTCTTCACTAGGTTTTCCACGTGGAGTTTAAAAGAGAGATGTGAATCGATCAGGATACCCAGATATTTATAGGAATCAACAAACTCAATAGGGACACCATTTGAAGATAAAATCAGAGGAGGATCTGCTGGAACCGCCTTCCTATTTGAAAAAAACATCCCTTTTGTTTTATCAGCATTTAGGACAAGTTTGAGACGGAACAAATCTGACTGGATGATGTCAAAAGCGGATTGTAGTAACTGGAAAGCCTTAGCTACTGTTTTAGCTCGGCAATAAACAACTGTATCATCAGCATAGAAATGTAAGGATGCATCAGGGATGCAGTGACCTACATTAGCTATGTAGATTGTAAAGAGAGTTGGTCCTAAAACTGAGCCTTGTGGTACACCATTTTTAACTGTTAAATAGCTGGAAGAAGCACCGTTATGTTGAACACATTGCCTCCGATTGGAAAGATAGTTAGAAAACCAACCGATGGTGTGATCAGAGAAACCGATTTCTGAGAGCTTATGACACAGGATGTTATGATCCACAGTGTCAAAAGCTTTAGACAGGTCTAAGAAAAGTGCAGCACAATAGTCCTTAGCATCCAATGCTTCAACAACATCATTCAGAACCTTCAGAGAAGCAGTTGTTGTGCTGTGTTTTTTCCTGAAACCAGATTGATGGAGAGGTAAGATGTTAAATGAGTCCAGATAATTTTTGATCTGAGAGTTTATCAGTTTTTCTTGAACCTTGGCTAAGATGCAGAGTTTAGAGATCGGTCGATAATTGTTCAGTGAGGTGGGGTCACCTCCCTTCAGCAAAGGAAGAACAAAGGCTGTTTTCCAAGCATCCGGAATGGTGTTTTGGCTTATGGATAGATTAAAGATGTGGGTCACAGGGACTGTGATGATATGAGCAGCCAGCCTTAAGAAATAAGGTGGAAGTTCATCTGGACCTGCAGATTTTTTAGGATCAAGATCATTTAACAGTTTATTTACCTCACTGACTGAGAATGGAGAAAAAGAGAAGGTGTGATTAACAGATGGTTGGCTTGTAGGAGGGATTTGATTTGTTGAAGTTTGATTATTAGATAAAGTGGCCGATTTTCCGTTTGTAACTGTATCAAATAAAGAACTAGAAGCAACAAAATGTTTATTGAAACAGTTCAGGATCTCGTGCTTATTTGACACAGGAACAGAGTCAACAAGAAATTGTGATGGGAGGTCAGATGATTGGGGGGTGCCTGAGAGAGATTTAATGGTTTTCCAGAATTTTTTAGGATCGTTTAGATTTTTGGAGGTCTGAGATAAGAAGTAGTTACGTTTTGCAGCTTTAATGGCAGTTGTGCATTTATTCCTTAGCTGCCGAAATTTCAACCAATCAGTGTCTGAGTGTGATTTTCTTGCTGCTGCCCAAAGATGATCTCTCCAGTGCAGGAGATCAGCTAGTTCAGGAGTAAACCAGGGGCTGTCACGGCCCTTTATCCTGAACTGCCGGAAAGGAGCGTGTTTGTTTACAAAGTAAATGAAACTACCACGAAAATAGTTCCAAGCGGTGTTCACGTCATTGATTTGTAGGATATGTTGCCAATCAAAGTGGGATAGATCCCAAAGGAATGACTGTTCACAGAAACGTTTCAAATCCCTTTTTTGGATTATTCTGGGCTTAGCAGGTGGAAGTTTAGTAGATCTAAGAGCTGCTATTACGGAATGATCACTCAAAACGTTAGCAAATACACCTATACCAGGAAATTTGTGAGGTGCATTTGTGAAAAACAGATCTAAGGTGGAAGATTTTTCGGGACATTTTAAGTTTGGTCTGGTGGGAGAATCGATAAGTTGTGTTAGATTGAGAGATAGGCAACATTCCCTGAATTTATCACAGAGGGGGGTCGACTTATTCCAGTCAATGTTGAAATCTCCTGCCATAACAATCTCATTGTGTTTTAAATTTCCTATGAATTCAGTCAGGGAGGATAGAGCTTCAGGTGTTGCGGAGGGGGGACGATAACAACCTACAACAGTTAAGGGCTGACCTCCTTTCAAACTGATGTTCACAGCTAAAGCCTCAAACTGGTTTGCGATTGTTTTTTTAGACGCAATCGTGGCAGCCAAAGAGTCTCTGATGTAAATAGCGACTCCACCTCCCTTTTTATTACGATCACAACGATAGATCTTAAATTCATTGATTGCCAAGTCATTTTTCGAAACAGATTTTTTGAGCCAAGTTTCAGAGATAACGATCACATCTGCCCCAGAAGAAGTGATTAGGATTTTCAGTTCATCAAGTTTTTTTAGAAGGCTACGAGCGTTTACATGCAGAAAACGGAGACCAGAAATATTTTTAAACTCATTAGGTGTACAGTAGTTAGTAATTGGCCCTGGGTTGGGCTGAATCCCTGAGATCATTAACAACAATAATATCAGACATTTACCTGACTTCTTTGTCACTGATGTGTAGTTACAGGAGTTAACAGTGTGACATTTTGCCCCCATAATTGAACCATGTGAAACATTAATGAAGACACGATCATTCAGAACCCAAAAACAATGAAAGCTGCAGTGATGGGCAGTCCCTGATGTGTTGATAAGATTCAGTGATTCCAGGTAGTCTGAGAACTGAAAATAATGACAGTAATATGAATGATGCAGAAAAGTCTCAGACCATAAAGCGTCACAAATTAGGTGGTCAAACAATTCCGTTGTGGAGAAATTTGTGGAGGAATGTGGGGGGATCCAGCCTCCTTGAGAATATGAATGGATGTGGCCATGGTGAACACAAGCTGGATCCAGAATCAACGGAAAGAAACAAACAATATGTAGCAAACAGCAGAGTGAGCTGCCAGAAAGGCCTCCTGAGGTTAAGGGCATGGTTGAAGCCTGTTTCAAGTCAATAAAGGGAAGGGACAACAGCGTGAACAGCACCAACAACGCAGCTCCTGATACGCAGCGATACACGTCACACTCTGCTCGTCTGATCCAGAAACAGCTCACAACAGTGTGAAACAGGCACCAATGATGATCCAGTTCCTCCGCGCTTCACTCTCTGCTCGTCTGATCCAGAAACAGCTCACAACAGTGTGAAACAGCACCAATGATGATCCTCCGCGCTTCACTCTCTGCTCGTCTGATCCACAAACAGCTCACAACAGTGTGAAACAGCACCAATGATGATCCTCCGCGCTTCACTCTCTGCTCGTCTGATCCACAAACAGCTCACAACAGTGTGAAACAGCACCAATGATGATCCTCCGCGCTTCACTCTCTGCTCGTCTGATCCAGAAACAGCTCACAACAGTGTGAAACAGCACCAATGATGATCCTCCGCGCTTCACTCTCTGCTCGTCTGATCCAGAAACAGCTCACAACAGTGTGAAACAGCACCAATGATGATCCTCCGCGCTTCACTCTCTGCTCGTCTGATCAACAAACAGCTCACAGCAGTATGAAATAGGCACCGAAACAATGATGATCCTGATCTTCTGCGCCTCACATCACGTCACGCTGCTTCACGACCTCTCTGCTGTCTGAGCCAGTTGGATGTTTTCAATGAAAATGACTGTTTTCTCCAAATGAGGCTCTTTAAACAGTTATCTACATCAGGTAAGATATTTATTATGTGGCTGTTTCCTTATCAGCCCAAAAAAGCCACCTCCAAGAATAAAAATGAAAAAAGAATGAAAAAACAGCAAGTCTCAATGGAGGAGGTGAAGCTTCAGCTTCAAATTGATCCTCAGCTCCGTTCAGTCCTGCTCCCATCCAGATCAGGCACTTCAAAGCAGCCGCGTGCAGCCGCACGTCTCTCAGCTGAGCACAGAGCGCGGCTCCCACCGTGATACCACGGAGATGTACAGACCCTCCTCTTTGGGTAACGGGTCACAGTTGAGAACGGCTTTAATGCAAACAAAGTCCCCCACAGCCAACTCGGTTTTTGTTCTGGTCCAGGTTCGGCCAGGTACACCCCCCCCAAACCACGAGGTCATTCAAACAAAATGCTGCAGAAAAAATCAGTGAAATTCCTTCCGTGCGATTCTTGTTTGAAACCAGGTAAAACCACAGTTCAGAAAGGGTCCAAAAAGCGAGGAGGGGGAAAAAAACAAAACACCGAGGCTACGTGGGGTAGTCTCCCAGCTCGACGACTCACCTGGCCGGCAGGAAGCGCCCAGAGTGACCGGTGGTTGCAACAGCCGGTCCAGGACCGAAATAAAAAAATTGTACGGTCCCGTGCGGCTCCCTGAGTCACTAACACCGTAATTCGGTAGGAAGATGGACCAAACTTTAGTCCAATTCGAAAAAGGGGTCAGTTTGATGTTAAAAGACTCAGAGAGCCAGAGGGAAAAGCGTCCATCAGCTCCGCCGGAACCGGAAGTGTTGCTTTGTTTACCACCTACTTACGGTCAGAAATGAATGATTATACATTAAAGGTTTCATTGTTGGATCTCTAGTTCTAATGTCTGCTGTTGGCCGTCATAATTTAATTTAAATAAGTGTACTTTAGCCTAAAAACTGACATTTATAGTGATGTTGGTTATTGTATAGGTGCCCTGTGGAGCTTCATTACCCATAGTTTATAATTGCTGATACTTTCTTAACTACTTGTACAAAGGGTGTAACTCCTGCATGTTAAGTTTATTGAGAACCTTCTAAAGTTAGTTTGGGACTGTGTGTATGGCCTATCGGAGGACCTATCAGGTATTTATGGGACAGCAGTTGGCTTCGTCAAGAGAAGCGAAGACTCAGTCGGGGTAGGTTGTAATAAGGATTGGGTTCAGTGCTGCATTGTCCTTTCATATTTGTGATTTGTTTTTGTTTTTTTGTTTGTTTTTTCCTCAAGTTTGTATGTCGTGGATAAGTGGACATGCGCTACGGGTGGGGCTGTTGGGCCGGAACACGTATAAAATTAGATTGTTATGGATGATGTATGTAACAGTAATATGAGAGGAGAGGCCTCAACAGTTCGCTTTACTAGTTGGAATGTGAAGGGCATGAGAGGACGAGTGAAACGGGCAACATTTTTTGCCCACCTTAAAAAACTAAAAACTGAAATTGCATTTTTACAGGAAACTCATTTGATTTCTACAGATCATATAAAACTTAAGAAGCCTTGGGTGGGACAAGTTTACCATTCATAATTCAACACAAAAGCCAGAGGGACAACAATATTAATACATAAAAATATACAGTTTACTTTAAGCGAGTCCATATCAGACCCACAGGGTCAATATGTTATATTATCTGGTTCTCTATACAATATTCAGGTTACACTTGCTTGCATATATGCTCCTAATTGGGATGACCCCGCCTTTGTATCCGGGTTAATATCTGCTCTACCTAACATGAACTTTCACCGCCTGATTTTGGGTGGTGATATGAACTGTGTAATGGATCCAACCCTAGACCGATCAAGCTCAAGTTTGACATCCCCATCGAAGATGGCTCAGGCCTTGGGAGTATTCATGAAGGAGATGGGCTGCATTGACCCTTGGCGCTTTTTGTTTCCAGATAGTAGGGAGTTTTCTTTCTTTTCACATGTCCATCAGTCATATTCAAGGATTTATTATTTTTTATTGATAAATCTCTGCTACCCTTTGTCAAGAAAAGTGAATATTCTGCTATCGTAAAGTCTGATCATTCTCCAGTTATATTGGATTTAACCTTATCACTTAATCAAGCTCACCGCCCCATCTGGAGATTTGACTCAACTTTGTTAGCAGATGATACATTTTTTGTATTGATGTCTACTGTGATAGATATTTTTTTTGCTAGAAAACAAATCAGACTCAGTGTCTCCCTCTATCCTGTGAGAAACATTAAAAGTGGTAATCAGATGTGAAATAATATCTTACAATGCTACACGCAACAAAATTAGAAAAGCAAGGCAGAACCAACTTATTAGTTATATGCTAGAACTGGACCATAGGCACTCTATTGCCTTCCCCCGAGCTATATAAAGAGAGACTATGTCTACAAATGCAATAAAACCTTATCTCAACGCAGGATGTTGAACAATCCCTGCTCGGATCCCGAGGCTTCATATACGAACACGGTGAGAGGGCGGGCCGCCTTTTGGCCCACCAACTCAAAAGTCGGTCAGCGACATAGCTCATATCACAGATTCAAAAGTCCGCTACAGAGCGATCTGTTGATACAGCTGAAATAAACCAAGTCTTTGAGAAATTTTATTCTGATTTATACTCCTCACAATTCCTAGAGTATAATTCAGATATGAAAGATTTTCTAGACGACTTGAATATCCCTGCTATAGATCTAGATAAGAAGAGGGATATGGATAGGCCCCTCACTCTTACTGAAGTTATCAACTCTATTTCAGCATTGCAGAGTGGCAAGACCCCTGGACCAGACGGCTTTCCAATCAAATTCTATAAAAAAAAAAATCCAAATTAGCACCTCTCTTACTTGAAATGTTTATCCACTCACTGGAGCATGGAAACTTGCCGCAGACCCTTACAGGAGCTAATATTATACTTTTATTAAAACATGGTAAAAATCTGATGGATTACGCTTCCTACAGGCCCATATCACTCCTTAATGGAGACGTTAAAATCTTAGCTAAACTTCTGACCTTGAGACTGGACGCGGTCATGACAGATATAATCTCCTCGGATCAAACAGGGTTCATGAGAGGTTGTCACTCTTTTTCTAATATACGTAGGCTTATTGGTGTTATTCATGCCCCTTCACCGGGAGAGACCCCTGAGGTTGTGGTTTCTCTCGATGCGGAGAAGGCATTCGATCGAGTCGAGTGGCCTTACTTATTTACAGTATTAGCTAGGTTTGGGTTTGGGCACAAATTTATATCATGGGTACAGCTGTTATACACATCACCCAAAGCAAGCATAATCACTAATAGAACAAGGTCTAGGCCCTTCTCTCTATCTAGAGGCACCCGGCAAGGTTGTCCTCTTAGCCCGCTTCTCTTCGTTCTAGCTATTGAACCACTTTCAATTATGCTTAAGACCTCACTGGACTTTAAGGGTATTTATAGAAAACAGCTGGAACATCAGCTGTCCCTATACACAGATGACTTATTGCTCTACATCTCTGACCCAGTATCATCCATCTCCAGCATTGTAAGTTTACTAAACCGTTTTGGTAAATTTTCAGGATTTAAGTTGAACTTCTTAAAGAGTGAATGTTTCCCAATCAATAACTCTGCACTCCAAATTACAGAAACTGATTTGCCCTTCCCTCTCTCTAGAATAGGTTTCAAATACTTGGGAATCAACGTGACACGTTCTTTTCCTGATCTGTTTGAAAAAAAATTCACTCTTCTGCTCAATAATCTTAAACGCGATTTCCAGAAGTGGAGTGTCCTAAATTTATCGCTAGCTGGCAAAGTTGCATGTATTAAAATGAATATCTTGCCTAGATTTATGTATTTATTTCAAAGTATTCTGATCTTTCTCCCCAAATCATTTTTTAAACTTATTGATAAACAGCTGTCCTCGTTCATCTGGAATAACAAACACCCCAGAATTAGTGGGCGTTTCCTTCAGAGACAAAAGGAAGACGGGGGTTTGGCTCTACCTAACCTATTGTATTATTACTGGGCAGCAAACCTACAAAAAGTAGTCTGTTTGTTACAACAACCGGATGTTGGCTGGTGCCAATTAGAACTGAATACATGTAAGCCATCATCATTCCCTGCATTAGTTGCCTCAAAGCTTCCTCTCTCTCCTAAGCAATATTCTACATGCCCAGTTGTAATATCTACACTAAAAATATGGTCACAATTTAGACAACACTTCAATATGACAAACTTCTCTATCTATAGTCCCATATGTGATAACCATGTTTTCCTGCCATCCAAATTAGATCCTGTCTTTGCCCAATGGCAGAGAGCAAGCTTAAGTAACTTTAGTGACCTTTACATAGATTGTATTTTTGCTACCTTTGATGCTATCACCTCTAAATTTAGTTTACATCATTCCTCCCTATTCCGTTATCTCCAGATTAGAGACTTTGTCCGCAACATCAGTCCTTGCTTTCCCAATTTACCGCCAAAGGGAGTAATGGACACCATCTTGCAAACTCCTACACAAAGGCCTCATTTCCAAAATCTATAATAGCATCTCATCACTCAATGTAGTGAAACTTAACAAGATTAGAGCAGAATTGTCAGAAGAACTTGGTATACACATCTCTTATGAGACCTGGAATCACGCATTACGAAGAGTAAATGGGTCAACATCATGCGCTCGATTCAGACTAATTCAGTTCAAGGTCCTCCACAGGATTCATTACAGCAGAGCCAGACTCTCAAGGATTTACCCTACAGTCAGTGAAAACTGTGTTCGTTGCCATACAGTCAAGGCAAATCTAACTCATGTTCTTCTCCTGTGATAACCTGCACAACTTCTGGTCTATAATTTTTCAGATCTTATCTGAAGCTTTTGATACAAGTATCCAACCTAGTGCTGAACTGGCCATAGTTGGAGTCTCAGGGGAGGATATATCATTAACAAACAATTTTTAAAATGTACTGGCTTTTTCAACTCTCCTAGCCTTAAGAAGAATACTATTAGTGTGGAAATCAGCACATCCACCCAAAGCTTCTCTCTGGTTGCAAGATCTGACTCTTTTCCTTAAACTAGAGAAGATCAAATTTAGTGTTAGAGGTTCAATCCAAAAATTCTATAAAACTTGGGCCCCTCTATTATCTTACTTTGAGAGACTGGGTGCCCTCCCTCGATCCTGAGGGTCACACGAGAGCTGGTTCTGCTGTGTATGTGCCTGTGCCCTGGCCCTGCGGCCTCATTGGTTCCTGATGGTTTCTGGTCACTGACAGTGCTTGTCAACCTGTGCAGTTTTTTAAATGTCCATGTCCTGACTTGGTTTCTATACCCACGGTTGTATGGACTCCTTTCTGTATGTTGTCCACGTTTTTGAATTACTGGTATGTTATTATTTATTTTATTATTATTTTTTGTTAGTTGTTTGTTTATCATTTATTTATTTTATTATTATTATTGTTTGTAGCAGCAAGATGGGGATAGATAAGGAGGGGTAGGGGGAAAAGGAAGAAAAATAAAATATGTCATGTCTGTTTTGTTTCTGTTTTTTTTTTTTTTTTCCATTTATAGATGGCCTCCCTTCACACCTTTTAGCCATCCTCTCACTCCAATATTTTTTTTTTAAGAGAGAAAGAAAGAAAAGAGAAAGTAAGGCAACAAATCAACAATTATCAACCAAAAGAGCACAAGGCAAACACACCCAACCTCCGTCCACAATCCTGCAAAGCACATGACAGAACACAACAATGGAACATACATGCATAAAGACTAATAATATTCATGAGCTTGCAGTAGAATTCTATAAATACACATACCCATATCTACAAATATATATATACAGTAGTATACATACATATACTTTTATATTCATTTATATATATACCCATCTACATATCTACAGATATATATATACAGTAGTATACATACATATACTTTTATATTCATTTATATACCCATCTACATATCTGCATATATATATATATATATATATATATATATATATATATATATATATATATATACATCCCTGCATCCATTTGTGTGTGGTTGTGAGCATGCA
>JBBPBX010013539.1:0-14537 GCA_038048925.1 Garcialebias charrua
TTGATCATTTTTATAGATTGTGAAAACTGGTAAATGATCACTTAAGTCGGTCGTTAAAATACCACCTATCACCTCTCCGTTTGTTATATTTGTGAAAATATTATCAATTATTGTGGCACTATGAGTTGTAATTCTTGTTGGCTTGGATATCAACGGATACATATTTAAACTGTACATTGAATTTATAAATGTACTGATGTTATTTGAATCTGTTTTATTTCCCATATCAATGTTAAAGTCTCCACACAAAAAAACTTTTTTATTAAAACTCTTCTCCAATAGCTCCAAGATTTTATCAGTGAATATTTCTATATTTGATCCTGGTGATCTATATACACAACTTATTATTATGTTTTTATCATTTTTGTTTATTTATAAATGTATTATTAAATGTAATATTAAAGAGACCAGAGCCCTCTAACTCACACTCTGCACACTACGTCACAGATGGTGCGTTCGCGTGTAATCGGATTTCCCATGATTAAACACGGCTTGAAGTTCAAAATCACTTTTAAAGCTAAATTAAAGTGATTTATCATTTTGTTTGCAAAAACGAGCATATTTAAATGATAAAATATACTGTATATATATTGAGCAATTTTATGAATAGTAGAAACATCATGTCAGTGGACCTTTAAGCTTTATACAAAACATTTTTTTCTTTAAATGTGTTCAATTGTTGTAAATTTGAACGTGATTGGCCACATAGCTTCTCAGCAATAAGGTTGCAGGATTAAATCTCAGGCTGTGGCCTTTTGGGTGGAGTTTGTACGTTCTCCACGTGCACCCAGGGCTTAATTTGAGCCAGATCCTGCCGGAACAGGATCTGGGAACTCTTATTTTGACAGGGTGCGTTTGCGTGGATCCAGTAACTTGGGTTTACTAATAATAAAGTTGTGAACAAATGTGACTGCCTTGAACTTATATTGGATATGTAATCTGAAAATAATTACATAAACACTCATTTTAAACACAACAGCACCCGACCTGCCTCTTTTAAGTAGCATTTCCGCGTCTATGCTTAAAAACATCTCTGCCCCTAAAGAGTGGTGGGGGTGAGCGCCGAGCTAACCAGGCAGTCGTATGTGGGCGTCTGGATGTTTCAGGAAAACGGATGGATGGAAGGAATAAATGAACTATATGAATGTCATGGTTCTCACTCTGTTGCAGGTAAAACACTCACTGTTCATAAAAATGACATACATCCCACACATCCAAAGCAAGCAGAGAGACAGAGGACGTCCGCAAGTAAATTATGATTACTGTATTAGGAGCTTCGACTAGCCAAACGGCACAAAAAACCTCAGAGACTGATTCTTTGAAATGAACAGTTGACATTTATAGAGCTAATACAAAAACACTGATACAGATATAACAAAAACGTATTCATAAAAACATAAATAGAAATACAGGATTCAGAACAGTACAAATATTTTGGTCCCTTTCCAGTGTCAGCATGGAGCCTGAGGCTGAGGATGGTGGCAGAAGATCATCAAACAGTTTTTCTCAGCCACCTCAATCCACAGCTAGGATGAAGCTCTTTGACAAACTGGAGATTTAATCCAACCAACAATCTTCAACATTTAATCTGTTGTAGAATAGCATAGTTGGTTCAGTAATGAAGTGCATCATCATTCAACTTAGAGGAATGTTTGATCAGAACAGTTTCATGCTCCCATGATCACTTTTCTCCCTGACTGCATCAAATCTTTTAGGCTTTATGTGCAGAAAATGGCTGCTGCTGGGTCTAAACTTTCCTTAATGTGCGTGTGTGTGGTCGTCTGTGTTTGTGGCCCTTTGAAGGACCTGCCTCTCGCCTGATGACCGCTGGAGACAGACATCTGTGACCCTGAACAGGATGAAGCAGGCACAGTAAACGGATGCGTGGATGCTGAAGACTTTAGGTTATTGAAGATAAACAATAAACTAGATCTTTTTACTGGAAGTTTGAATGTTAGCAGGTTTTATGACAGTCCAGTAGAAAAAAAACAAAAAACACAACAACTGAAGATTAGGCTGAGAAATTCAATTTTGGATCAAAGTTTAACATTCAACCCTGAAATATGAGAACGTTTGGAGTTCTTTTGAAGTGCAGGTTTAGAGCTGGGAGCTTCGCTGCTCATTCTTTTAGAGACACCAAGCAACAAAACACACACATTTGTCTTTGCAACAGTCAGAAAGCTCTAACGTTTCTGCTCCTCGGGGGTATACATGAACAAACTGAATTACTGTGCAAACTGCACGTCAATAAAAAGTTGTAAAACAGACAGAAAAATGCTCCCTGTTAGTTATTTGCTTGGCTGCTGAGGGTTGTCCTTTGATAGACTTATTGTCGAACAACTATTATTTAGTTACATGTTGAAACAAAAGGGTTACCGGTAAATCATAATTATGCATGCAGAGCTGGGAGCCCTGGATGGAAATGGATCCTTGCTAATGGATGGAAAGTTTTGCCTTTTAACGTTTCAATTGGACTTTTCCATACAGTTATTGACAAGCAGCTCTAGTTTGGTAGTAGCCCAACACAATACATGTACTGGTAAATCAATACATTTTTAGTTTTAACGTGTAGTTGGACAGCTGAGGGCACCATGGACATGTTATTAGATTGGTGCCCGTCTGGACGTGTTTAGCGTACTTTTCGCCGTACAAGTTGCATCAGTCCGAATACTGTATGTCTAATAAAGTGGGGAAAAAAACATAAATAAGTTGCTTCGCTGCATAAGTCGCATCTATTATGCGTCACCGCTGACAACCCAGAAACGTGGGCCGTTGTTGTGACAAAAATCGTTTGGCTGCCAAATGGCGGCCGTGGGAGAGTGTACGGGAGGACTTTAACAAGAATTTAAGCAGATTAACATTTAAAACAATTATTTGTTTGCTCGACATTATAGCAAAGATGTGTCTCAGTTTAACTTTTCCTTAATAAATGCACTTTAATGGTCAAATCGGCTGCATTTCGCCTGAGCGGTGCAGTGAAATGCAGCTGATTTGACGTTTACTCCAGGAGTTCCGGAGCGAGAAGAAGGTGACTTGGTATGGCAAGCCAAGTGGCTTATTAATAGTCACTTTTATCTATTAATGAGACACTTGGCTTGCCATATTACTCAATGTTCCCCTAACGGCTGAAAATGTTAATGTTTAATATTTTCCATGTCAGAATAAATGAAATTGTCAGATCTCAGCCAAAAATTGGATTACAAATATGGGGAGAGAAAAAACCCAACATATTTGTCGCTTTGGTGTATAAGTCGCAGGACTTGCAAATTTATGCAAAAAAGGTACGACTTATATAACGAAAAATACAGTACAGTACTTAGTCCTGTAGTTGTTCTGCAAAAACAGTCAAACGTATTCTGTGTGGATATTTCATGATAAATTGGTGAATCACAGTTGTGCTCAGAGTTTTGAACTCACCCTCTAATGTCGTTTCTTCAGTTTGTCAGTACGCTGACATGGTGCGTCTTGAGCCTGCTGGGCGACATCGCAGCTTGAGCTCACCTACTGGGCTTAAAGAAGGTTTCAAACGGCTCCCTGTGACACCTAATTGATCTTTGTGCACATCAGGATGAACATCCAGACAAGTGTTTGGATTCCTGAAAGGCTTCGTTTTGCATAAATTGAAGGTAAAAAACAACCATCACTGTCACGTGCTTACGGTGGCAGTATCAGCAGCAAAGTTTCTAAAGTTTATGAATCATAGGTTCTGCACTATTTACAGATTTCTGGGTAATACTGTAGGTTGCTGTTTTTACCTCTGTCTGGTTGGCAGTGGCAAATTATTGTGCAGCATTCATTCCCAGCAAAGGCGAACTTTGAACACATTAAATGATTAAAAAAAGAACATTACATTCTAAGAACATTGTAGAATACAAAAAACACTTCAAATGCTAAAGAGAGAGGGGAAAAGCATTTTTCTCTTCACTGACAGATGTGTAAAATACTAATACTGTTTATTAAAGGAAGGATTCAGACATACCGGTATTTACTTACAGTGGCATTGTTCAGATAAGAAGGCTACAATGTTTGTGCACATGAGGTAAAAATGAAAATGAGGAAACACTTTGCCTTTTGATGAAATGATTATGTCAAAGTTTACAAAAAGACTAAAAAACAGACTCTTTCATTTAAGCGCACTGTCCAGACCTTGTCACACTCCAGCTGGGTCAATGTTGTGTTTCTCTGTAAGCACGTATGACTCCAGAGAAAAGTACTGGAGAAGTGTTGCCTCCAGCAAAACACGGACATTTCTAGAAGTCTTCTAGCTGGAGTTCACATAACTTCTCTGGCTGCTGTGTATCCAACATTTCGCTGTGCGAGTGTGCACATGTGTCATGGTATCTGGAGCTGCAGGTCCTCGTCCTCCTCGTCCATGTCACTGTTTGGACCGTCAGTATTTTCAGGACTGAACCGAGTGGATCGCATCTTTCCAAAGAGACCAGGACTCTGCTGCTGTCGCCGGAGTCTGAGGCAAACACAGACAAAGAAATAAGTAGATGTGTCTGGTGTCAAAGTAATGAGCTGAACATGGCAGAGTGTCATGCTGCCGCCAGTGTATGAGCCTACGCTCTCAGTGCACCTTTATGTAACAGTGGTTGTCTCTTCATCTTTGTTACAAACAGCAATAGGTGAAAAAAACAGACGTTCAAGCCGCTCAAAGTTATAGAAATCACAAAGTATATTAACTTCTCACAGACTCTCTCACTGGTACATTTTCATCTTTAAACCATTATATAATGTATGGCTTGTGAGATGTCTAAACTTAATGAGTGGTTTAAATACATCAATAAACTGGAATAAAACAAAATTCATGATTTTTGGTAATAGAAAAATAGATGATTCTATTATAATGTCTATAGATGATAATCAAGTTGAACGAGTACATGAAGTTAAATTTTTAGGGGTTGTTTTGGATCATAAACTTAACTGGAAATCTCATATAAAATACATAAAATTAAAACTATGCAAAAGTATTGGACTTCTAAATAAAGTAAAACATGTTTTAGAGCTGTCAACACTACAGACATTATATTATTCATTTGTTGTTCCATATCTGACATACTGTATAGAGGTATGGGGCAACACATATAAAACCAACACTAAACCGTTATCTGTCATACAAAAGAAAGTTATGAGAATTTTATATAAAGTGGACACCAGAGAACATACAAATAAATTGTTTATTCAATCAAATATCTTGAAACTAAAGGATCTGGTTAATTTAAAAATGGTACAGTATTGGTTATGTTTAAAGCCAGAAAGAGTTTATTGCCATTTGATTTACAAAAGTTATTTTTCTTAAGCTCTTGTGATAGAACTAACAGAAGGAAGTAGGATTTCAAAAGTAAAACTGTGCGTACTACTTTAAAACAAATGTGAATTTCGGTGCATGGAGTTAAACTATGGAACAGAATTCAGTACAAAACTGCTCTCATCACATCAATGCTTACATGGAGCTTCACCAGATTATCTGAAGGATATTCTTATTCCATACTCATCCACCCGGTCGCTGCGGTCACAGAACAGTAATCTCCTTCACATTCCGAGAACCAAATTAAGGACCATGGGAGACCGGGCTTTCAGTGTGGCTGCCCCCGCCTGTGGAACTCTCTTCCTGACTGTCTGAGAGCCCCACAGTCTGTGGTTGACTTTAAGAGCGGCTTGAAGACCTTTCTTTTCAACCGAGCATACTCTACCTCCTCATGATTCTACTTTTGATCTTAGTTGATACTGTTATTGATTTTACTTGTTTTATTACTTGTTTTATTGACATTTAATTCTGTTGCACCTTGTAGCACTTTGAGATTTTCATTAATGAAAAGTGCGTTATAAATTGAATTCATTATTATTATTATTATTATAACAGTTTGGATGAGGAGTTTAAAACATACTCTACTATAAACCAATTCAAAACACTTTATAAAAAAAGAATGATTAACTCTTATACACCTTTGAGTTGTTAATGGGAAGAGTGGTATAATGTTATGTATGTTATTGTTAATATATTGTTTGCAACTTGTTTTGTTAATTTAATGTATATGGCCATGACATTTTTGTAATTATTGAGAAAGGGGGCAGGTCTATACAAGATTTTCTTCTTCCTGCTCCCTCTTCACTCGTGTAAATATGTGTTGTCAGAGAATGTGTTTGTAAACTGATTTTTTTTATTTATCGGGTGAATAAATTGATTGATTGAATGATTGATTGATTGAAATCCCTTCTTGATCTGCTGCCTTCATACAGCTCCTCCTACATGTCTCTGTGTGAGTGCAGCTACAGCGTGAGCTCTCAGGACATCATTACATGCAGTGTTCCCTCAGTGCAGACTGAACTAGGCATAATGGTCTTCTCCTACTCCGCTCCTGTTTCCTGGAATATCTTACAAAAAGATCTGAAGCTCTCGACCTTGCCCTCTCTAAGTGGCTTTAAGCATCTGCTAAGTTCCTGGGAAAAAGCAATGCAGACATGTTCCTGTTTAGTTTTCTAGTATTCTACACCGCCTTACAACCTAGCTGTTTTGTTGTTGTTACTTTTCCTTTTAAATACCATTTAACACTGCCTGGACAAAAAAAAAAAAAGTCTCCACCTGGATTTAACTAAGCAAATAGGTATGAGCTTCCTATTGGATAATTACTTCATGGGCGATCATCTTTCAGCTGGAAACAAGTTATTTAACCCCAACTGGTGCAATGAGTTGTTTCTCATTTCTTAAACAAACATGTTGAAAGACACATCGCATGGTCGTAGAAAAGACGTCAGTCTGTTTGAGAAGGGTCAAATCATTGGCATAAAGCAGAGAAAACATATACCGGTAAGCATCCATCCATCCATCCATTGTCTTCCGCTTATCCGGGGTCGGGTCGCGGGGGTAGCAGCCTAAGTAGGGAGGCCCAGACTTCCCTCTCCCCAGCCACTTGGAGCAGCTCCTCTGGGGGAATCCCAAGGCGTTCCCAGGCCAGCCGAGAAACATAGTCCCTCCAGCGTGTCCTGGGTCTTCCTCTGGGTCTCCTCCCGGTGGGACGTGCCCGGAACACCTCACCAGGGAGGCGTCCAGGAGGCATCCTAACCAGATGCCCGAGCCACCTCAACTGGCTCCTCTCGATGTGGAGAAGCAGCGGCTCTACTCCGAGTCCCTCCCGGATGACTGAGCTTCTCACCCTATCTCTAAGGGAGAGTCCAGCCACCCTGCGGAGAAAACTCATTTCAGCCGCTTGTATCCGAGATCTTGTTCTTTCGGTCATAACCCAAAGCTCATGACCATAGATGAGGGTGGGAACGTAGATCGATCGGTAAATTGAGAGCTTTGCCTTTTGACTCAGCTCTCTCTTCACCACGACAGACCGGTACAGCGCCCGCTTCACTGCGGACGCTGCACCTATCCGCCTATCGATCTCACGCTCCAGTTTTCCCTCATTCGTGAACAAGATCCCGAGATACTTAAACTCCTCCACTTGGGTAAGGACCTCCTCCCCGACCCGGAGAGGGCACGCTACCCTTTTCCGGCTCAAGACCATGGCCTCGGATTTGGAGGAACTGATCCTCATCCCGGCCGTATCACATTCAGCTGCAAACCGCTCCAGCGAAAGCTGTAGATCACGAGCTGATGAAGCCAATAGGACCACATCATCTGCAAAAAACAGAGAAGCGATTCTAAGGCCACCAAAACGGATCCTCTCAACACCTTGGCTGCGCCTAGAAATTCTGTCCATAAAAGTTATAAACAGATAAGCAGATTACAGAAAGTACTAAAACTGGGTTAAGAACTGTCCAACGCATTATTAAAAACTGGAAGGATAGTGGGGACCCATAGTCTTCAAGGAAGAAATGGGGCCGGAAAAAAATCCTGAATGATTGTGATCAGCAATAAATTCAACATTTGGTGAAATCAAATCGAAGAAATAGAACAGTAGCACTCAAAGCTGTTTAATAGTGAGAGTAGAGCATTTCCACATGCACAATATGAAGGGAACTCAAGGGATTTGGACTGAACAGCTGTGTAGCCTTAAGAAAACCACTAATCAATGAGGCTAACTTGAAAAAAGGCTTCAATTTGCTAGGGAGCATAAATATTGGACTCTGGAGCAATGGAAAAAGGTAATGTGGTCTGATGAGTCCAGATTTACCCTGTTCCAGAGTGATGGACTCATCAGGGTAAGAAGAGAGGCAGGTGAAGTGATGCACCCATCATGACTAGTGTCTAGTCATTAATGCAAGATCTTGGTGAAAACTTAATGCAACTTCTTCTTTCGGCTGTTCCCTCTTCAGGGGTCGCCACAGCGAGTCATCCTCCTCCACCTCACTCTGTCCTCTGCATTCTCTGTCCTCACTCCAACGTACCTTCATGTCCTCTATACTGTAACTGCATCCATATATCTCCTCTTTGGACTTCCTCTTTGTCTTTTTCCTGGCAGTTGCATTTCTAATATCCTTCTACCAATATACCCACTGTCCCTCCTCTGGACATGTCCAAACCATCTCAGTCTGGCCTCCCTAACTTTATCTCCCAGTAGTTCAACCTCTGATGATCTCATTCCCAATCTTATCCATCCTTGTCACTCCTAAGGAGAACCTCAGCATCTTCATTTCTGCCACTTCCAGTTCTTTCTCCTGTTTTTTTGTCAGTGCCACTGTCTTTAGACCATACAACATAGTTGGTCTCACCACTGTCTTGTAAACTTTTCCTTTGACCTTTGCTGATACCTTTTGATCACAAATCACTCCTGATACTTTTCTCCATGCACTCCATCCTGCCTAGACTCTCTTTTTCACTTCTTTCCCACATTCCCCACTTTCTTGGATAGTGGACCCAAAGTGCTTGAAGTCCTGCACATTTGTGACCTCTGCTCCTTGTAGCCTCACTGTTCCACCAGCCTCCCTCTCATTCACACACATGCACTCGTCTTACTACGGCTGACTTTCATTCCTCTTCTTTCAAGTGCATACCTCCACCTCTCCAAGTTCTCTTCCACCTGTTCCCTGTTCTCACCACAGATCACAATGTCATCTGCAAACATCATAGTCCATGGGGATTCCTGCCTGACCTCATCTGTTAGTCGGTCCATCACCAGAGCAAACAAGAAGGGGCTCAGAGCCGATCCTTGATGCACTCCCACCTCCACCTTGAAGCTATCTGTCACTCCTACAGCACATCTCACCACTGTCCTGCTGTCCTCATACATGTCTTGTACCAGTCTAACATACTTCTCTGCCACTCCAGATTTCCTCATACCATACCACACCTCCTCCCTCGGCACCCTGTCATATGCTTTTTCAAAATCTACAAAGACACAATGGAGTTCTATTTCATCCCTCCTGACCGCCAGAGGGCGGTGCTGAAAAGCACTGAATATTCCTTTGCGCATGCGCTGTTCGAGTAATTATATCAACAACGTCACACAGGTGTGACTGGATAAGCAATCAAGAGGCTACTTAGCCTAACGTTATCAGTTAATTCAGTATTTTTTTCTTCTCGCGCGTGTTTGATCCAAGGCTACAGGCGTTTGGATTTTCTTTCTCGCCGTTGCTGGAGGCCCGACTGCCTGTTGGCCGGAGCAGTGTGTTCACCCTCCGTGGGCCACGATGGTTTCACCTTTATTAAGGTATTTCATTGGGCTACGGTGGCTTCGCCCCTCACCCAAACCACAGTGTTGCTGATGTGGTTCAACACTGGTGAGTACATTTTACTTATTCGCGGCTCGTGGTGGCTTCGTCCGCCTTGGAGGAGGCTACCGTGTGGACACTTGAGTAGTCTTTATTTTGCCTTGACTGTGGCTTTTGTTGCCATTGTTGTGGCTATGTCCGCTTTAGGAGGCAATTTCCATGTGAGGTAGACACGTGGGTAAGTCTTACTCTACTTTATTGTGTATGTAACCCAGTCAATTTTAGTGCTTCTATTTCCTCAATTTTATGCTTTTACCTTGTCCACTGTTTTGGGACTAAGTGTGAAATCTCATAAGATTTCACGGGATTTGAGTTTCATAGAAAAACATGACTCCTCCCATTACCTGGGAGAGTAAGTGTGTGTGACTGAGGAAGTTCAGAGCTGCTGCAGGTGGGCATTAAACAATTTTAAATGAATTTATTTTTGGACTGTCATATACTTACTGGCACAGCTGGGCACCGCTAATTAAAAAATTAGTTCCACAATTGCTAAAACGCTTATTAATTTTTTTAGGTCCACAATTTCAAAAGCACAAATGTCTTATGAAAATTAGGGGAAGCTAATCCAATCCGCTATTTATATATTTTCTATATTATATATATATATTTTTTTATATATAGCCGGCAGCGTTATCAATATTTGCACTACACTGCCAAATGTAACAAAAATGATCCTAAAAGGATGAAATTACAAAAATCAAAGGATTTATTTAATACTTTACGTACATATATTCTATTCGGCCACGAAATTAACAAAAAATAGAATGATCTTTTAATCCCTAAAACCACGTTTAAATCTCAAATACACGGGTGTGTCGCCACGGCATTTATACATGAAAGTAACCCAAATACATAAAACTAACGACTCGCCGTCGAATGGTCGACACAAAACGCACAATAAAATCCTCCGGCCACGTTAATTTGGCTTGAAACAGCTGGGTTTTCTAAGGATTTCCATTAGTAACCCACAACCAACCGGCAGACACAGTTAGCGTCTATAGGTACTCAACAGATTTAATGAAAAGTAATTAAAATACATGACAATAACGACTCACCGTCGCGTGGTGTACACAGAACACAAAATAGAATCCTCCGGCCACGTTAATTTGGCTTGAAACAGCTGGGTTTTCTAAGGATTTCCATTAGTAACCCACAACCAACCGGCAGACACAGTTAGCGTCTATAGGTACTCAACAGATTTAATGAAAAGTAATAAAAATACATGAAAATAACGACTCACCGTCGCGTGGTGTACACAGAACACAAAATAGAATCCTCCGGCCGCGTTAATTTGGCTTGAAACAGCTGGGTTTTCTAAGGATTTGTCCAAGTACCCAGCACAAACAGCTAGCCACGGAATTAGCCCTGAGTTCACCTCTAACCCGGAAGCTGTCGAGATGGAATAGTCCATTTTTAGTAGGGGGATAATGAAATCAACCGTTTTTTAAATTGCTTATTTAATGATTGTTTTCATCGTAACTATAATTATTTTTATGTTAAATGTAGATTAACAAGCAGGATCAATGTTAGGAATTAGGTGACTGGCCGGGGCGCGGCGGGGCCGGGGCCTCATGCTGATGGGATCCCCAGGCATTTACCTACATGGTAGATCCCCCCCTCTGCTCCCTCCCCCCTCCAACCCTCCCTCCCCCCTCCAACCCTTCCTCCTCTCTGCTGTTTACGGTGGGGAAAAAGGTAAAACAAGCAGCATTATGAGCTTGTAAATAAGTTTATTGGTTTTTACTGATAGATAATTAGTTATTAGCGGTACTGCATTTTAAATAAAAATAGCAGAAATCCGCTTATGAATTATAAAAGTTAGTCAATTCACAAAAACGCTGACAAAAAGTTTAGGTCCACTGTAAGCGGAATAGCGCTTTAGCGCTCCCTAGCGTTCATTCGCCCACCTTTGGTATTTTGAATTAAAATTAACTTAGAAATAGTATCTAACCATTCAGGAGGCAATCATACCAATGTCTCTAAGGCCCAGGTAAGTATTTCACTGCACTATATTTGACTTTAATCAACGGTAGCATGATTCTATTACTGTATTGGACTTATTTGAACGACTACCTGATTTATACATAAACTTTCTTCTAACAGCCGTCAAAGTGCTGCCTCGAGTAGTTAACAGTAGTTCACTGGCACTATCGGAACTTTCCCAGCTTTTTTCCCAACGTCTTTCAGTCCCAGCCTTCGCTGGCTTCACTAAATCACCTCCCATCCCACCATCGTCATTCCCTTCTTCCATTCATTTACATCTGGTTTCAGCTTCTTTTATACCACTCATGGCTTCGGCTCAGTCATCTGCTCCAAGCGACCGCAGGACTTTCTGTCATGGCGACAGCTCCCCCCAGTGGGAGCCAGGTCACATTACCGCCTGTACCCACAACCTCTTTATCTGACCTTTCTCAGCTTTGTCCTACGTCTCTCAGTCCCCGCCTTCGCTGGCTTCACATGATCAACACCCATCCCACCATTGACGCTCCCTTCTTCCATTCATTTCAATCTGGTTTTGGCTTCTTTTCCTCCACTCACGGCTTTGCCTCAGACACCTGCTCCAAGCGACCGCGGGACCTTTTGTCATGGCGACGGCTCCCCCCTGTGGGAGCCTGGTTTCATTACCGTCCGTACCACCTCTTTATTGGAACTTCCCCAGCTACTCTATCTCCTCCACTCTACCACAGGCTACCACTACCGGTGTATGAATGTCTGAATGAATGGGTGGATGGCTGGTATTGTAAAGCGCTTTGGGGCTCCTCACAGGGGGCTGGAAAGCGCTATATAAATAAGTTCCATTTACCATTTACTCTTCCCATGCCTTCTTTCTCATTGGCCCCTCGTGCGAGGGTCTTCGTATTGCATGCCCTTCTGCACTCTCCTTTGGTGACCTCCGTTCGCCCCATTCCTTTCGCCCCTATTCCCCTCCTTCATCCCCCTCGTTCTTACTTCCCTCCTCCCTTCGTCCCCTCATCCCGCCACCTCTACTGCCCCTCATCCCTCTTCCTTTCGTCATATTTGAAGCACTTTAACACAGCCTCAGCTGACACACGGTGCTGGACTTCTTCAATCGTCTTCATCATTCTCCTCATCATCAGTGCTTTCACACGGCCTCAGCCGTAACGAAGTGCTGACCTTCATCATCGTCCTCATCATCACAGTGCTTTCACACAGCCACAGCTGTAACAAGTGCCGACCAACGTCATCGTCCTCATCATCACAGTGCTTTTGCACAGCCACGGCTGTGACAAAGTGCTGACTATCATTTTCCTCTTCATCACAGTGCTTTCACACAACCACGGTTGTAACAGCATGCTGACCCTCTTCATCATCTTCATCTCAGTGCTTTCCTGCAGCCACGGCTGTACAAACGTGCTGCCCATCCTCGGCTCATTCGTTTAGCAGGTCAAGGTTCTAGTCTTCTAAAGCTGGTATTACCAGCGCTTTCAACGTTCTGCCCGTTCGTCCCGATTTTTGGCGTTTCTTCGGCGTGGCCTGGAATGGCGCTTATTTCTCTGCCGTCTGCCTCGGCAGCCCCAATATGTTCCGTTTCTCTATCTGGAGCCTTCGCTGGATCCTCTTAACTACTTGCAAACTCCCTTACGTTATTCACCTCCTGGATGACTTCCTGATCGTGACCCCCCCATCTTCTCCTCCTCGTCGTGGTTTGTGTGCCCTTTCCGTGGTCTTCTCTCGGTTAGGCGTCCCTCTTTCAGGGGTGAAAGCCGTCGGCGCCTGTACTTTGGAATTTTTGGGCTTCGCTCTCACCGCTTCATCTTTTCAGGCTTCCCTGTCATCTCGATCATTTCAACTACGCCTTACGTATCATCCCATCTTCTTTCTAAAGCTGCAAGTGTTTCTTCTCTTCATGGTTCTCTCGTCATCGACCACTCATGCAAGCTGGAACTGCGCCTGTGGCACAATTTTCTCTCATCCTGGAATGGACTTTCTTTCTTCTACACCGATTTTCTCACTTACCCCGACGAGATTCAGCTTTTCACTGATGCAGCTCCTTCCATAGGTTTTGGCAGCTACTACGGCGGCAGGTGGTTCACAGACGTATGGCCGCCCGATTTCGACTCCTTCCTGACCGCCTCGAACTCTCCTTCTTCCGCACTTTTCGAAATCTATCCCATTGTCATCGTTGCGATCCTTTGGGGCCATGAATGGGCAAAAAATGTCAATCCTAATCTATTCAGATAACATGCCAGTCGACAGTCGTAGATATTATTAATAAAGGCCGATCTCATTCTCCAGAAATCATGTAGTTCATGCGCAAACTCACTTTAGTTTCTGCTCAACATCTGTTCCTGATGCAAGCTGCTCACATCCCCGGATCTGGGCAGGATCTAGGAACCTCATACCTGACTCTTTTTCTCACTTCTATTTTCAGAAACTCTGACTCTCGGCTCCTGATTCAGAGACGCATCTTACACCGGTTCCCCCCTTTTCCTCAACCATATTCAACTAAATCCTCAGTTATCAGATCTTCACCTCGCTTCTCAAGACCTAAATCTCCGCAGCTTAGCCCCTCGCACCCTTTCAATCTACCTGACCGGCTGGAATCGATTTAAATCTTTTCACGCAGCCTACGGCCTCCCCTTTCCGTCTTTCGACGCGACTTCCTTCTGCCTCTTCATTACTTACTCTCTCTTAGCCCTCAAGATTCGTACTTCCACCGTCCAGTCCTACCTAGCCAGTCGGCATCAACTTCTTCTTCATGATCACAGCAGGCGTCAACTGCCCCTCCATTTCCCATTGTCATGTTAACATGCTCATTAAAGGATGTAAACAGTAGATTCGAACTGCATCACTCAACGTCTCCCGCTACCAGTTGTTGGCCCTCCGACCGCTAGGGAGCGCTAATGCGCTAATCC
>JBBPBX010013539.1:25398-52242 GCA_038048925.1 Garcialebias charrua
TACAATAGTTGTGTGTTGATAGATTTGTGTGTTGATAGATTTTTGAGAAAGGTGTACAGGGTTCTCACTATTTTTCTATAGATATAATTTAGTTTTATCAATTTTAATTCTTAGATTTGAACGATAATTAGAAATGTTTTAGAGGATACATTTTAGCTGCACCTTGTTAAGAAGTATCAGAGTAGCCTAGCGGTGAATTTTACTGATAGGAAATGTTTGTGGTAGAACATTCTGGTACAGAGAATAATATATATATATATATAGGAAATGGATGTGAATAAGATAATTGAGTTTGACAGGTTATGGAAGGATTTTTGTGTTTTCTGTTCTGATTAGATTAATCATAGATTAAGTGTTTAATTTTCTGAATGTGGTCTTAGCCCTTATCACAGACATCTCTGAATAAGAGCAGTTGAGCTTTTCTCAGATATTGGATTAGTAAGAGAGTAGTGTAGGCTTTTCTCCTCACAGGTGTCTATGATGAAGAAGATGAAGAGGCCTGACAACAGTTCATATTCTTTGCTAAGGTTAACACATACCAGAAATGGAGCAGAGTATATGCAATGTTTTGAAGTTTGTTAAGAGTTGATAAATCAATTTTGGGTAATTTAAGGGTTTTTGAGAAAGTATTGGATTTATAAGGTCTGATTAAAGTCCAGTTGTTTTTTATTGAACGCCTTTTTAAAGGTATTGAATTTAACTTCATTATTCCTGCATATACCCTGTAGAGGCGTGTTTGTTGATAGGAGGGACAGTCCGCTCGGTTCTTTCTTGTTTTTATTTTTATTTGTTCGTCTTTGCATCTATTTTTGTCTTGTTTGTTTTTGTCTGTTTTATTCTTGTTCATTGTTTTTGTTTGTTTTGTCTTGTTTCTATTTGTTTGTTACATTTGTTTTATTCTTTGTTTTTGTCTGTTTTATTTTTTGTTTGTTTGTTCTGATCTTATTACCATTTATATTATTGCTTATTTTATATGAGGGTTTTATATTCTGGGTGGGTAACTTAGATGTAATATTGCTGTGGGTAGGAATGTTAGAGATTTCCAATGTGTATCAAGTTTTTAATTGCATTCTCACATAGAACATATAGGATTTTGTTGACATGATGTTTGTCATGTCAAAAGGGGAATTGAAATATATTTCTATCAGTATTGCATTACACCCATTATGTTCCATTATTTGTATTCACTTAATTCTGCCTTATAATGTGAAATGTGACACTAGGCAGAACGTTTTTCTCTCGGGCTTTGTTTTCACTAGGGAACAGTTACACGCCTGCACATACACAGACATAACACTGGATGATTGACATACAGAGCTGATAGTTTGTTGACAGAAAGGAGGGTCACGTGGTAGTGTAGGTGGTTCCAGGGCGGTCCTGAAGCAGTCCAAGGAGGTTCCAGGGTCCAAGGAGGCGGTGACGACATCCGGGGTTTTATAACCGTGGCCCTGCCTTTGAAGATGTGTGTGTTGGACTGTGCTGGAGTCAGGTCTGTTGGTTGCTGTAAGGTTTATTCTTATATGTACAATAAACCTACATAAAATTTGCACATTCGTTTCAGAGCTTCCTTCAACCTTTTGAATTCGCAACAGCGACAAGAACAGTTTCAAGAAAAATCTTTGGAGGAACACCGATTACCGGTAGGTAAGTGATCTCAAAAAAATGTTTTATAGTTGAAAATGTTTCCACACGATTATTGTGCTGTATGAAAATTAATTGTTAAACTGTCTGCATGTTGTTCTTTGGTTTTCACATTGCTAGCTATTCAACTGAATTACTACCAGAGTAAATCTTTTTTTTTTTACCAGAGCAATACTACCGGAGTAATTATTATTATTTTTTTTTACCAGAGCAACCGAATTACTACCGGAGTAAATAATTTTTTCTCTAAACTCTTAAAAATACATCATTTTTTCAATAGCTTTAGGCAAGACTCAATGTAAAGTGTTTACAAATTTGGGTTATAGAACAGATGTAAATTATTTATGGCTTCTAATTGCTTTTTTATAAATTTTTGTAAGCAAAGAAGATTTAGTATTTTTTTTTAAATTAGGTTTGTATGTTCCTTCCAAACTTTAGCATCCATGAATTTTATGCTGATGGCAGATATTTGTCAGGACATTGAGTTTTGGTACTCTGGTGAAGAGCTTCGTTTTTTTTATATGTAAAGTTACCTGCTGGATTTTAAGTAGGTTATCTTTGTGTCTTACAGGTTTAGGTGGTGCTGGTAATGTGGAGTTGACAACTCCACATAAAGGGTGCTCTGAAAAAGTGTCAAGTAGGTCCAAGCTTTTGCATTAATACAAATTAAAACATCCACATTTTGGACGTCATTGCCACTTTCCATGTACATACCTGCATATTTGCTTACAGGAGACATGAAGTTGTTTGTGATGCATCGATCGTGGAGGCTTTCATGACAAGATGGCCTGGTCTATTTGACATTCGAGAGGTATGGCCTGACTCATAAAAGTTTTTTGGGATGCAGTGTTAATCTAAGATGTCTATAGGCACATTTACTTCACTGTTCACTTCAGCAACAGGAGTGATTGTGGCCTTCTTCCAGATGTTGAACATTTGAAGCTCAGTCCTTTGTGCTCATTTTTTCAGATAAACGCTGAGTTTAAGAGAATTACCACCATACCACTTCAAAGTTCTTCTCTCAACTGGATCTCCATTTTGACAACCTGATGAAGCTGTTCAAAAGAAGAGGACAGCTTGGACAAAAGCTTAGTCAAATTGAAAAGTTACATTTCACTGATTTAATGTCATGTTGATTACATGTTCAAAATGTTTTTAGAAATCTTACATACTTTTCTAAATCATTTTATCTTTTATATTAATATGTAAAAGAGCAACTTTTAAGCTGTAGTATTTCCCCTGTATAAAAATATTTTTTAAACATTTGTTTAGACTATGTTATTAGTAGTAATCAGTAAGACGTGTGACAAATAACTGGTGAAAAAATTAGCTTTGTCTCATATAGACATAACATACTGATAGTTAACAAATATGTTTACATTTTTTAATAAAAGTTATGTACTGCAGCCTTAGTGTCATGTGAATACATGTTCAAAAACAGTTTGTAGAAATTTGACAGTTTACTACATCTATCTTTTATGTTCCAGATTAAGCTATAAAGCAGCAATATGTAACTTCTAAGAACGAGGTCCTTTAAAAACATTTGTTTAAATTTTCCCTCACCATTACAGTAAAGCAACAGACATATAATCTGCGAAAAAATCAAGGTCTGTCTACTGCTGACATGACATTGTGATAGTGTCAAAAAACATTTTGCTATCAAAGTTACATACTACAGCTTTAATTTAGATGTTCAAAAACATTAAAAATCTGAAATACTTTTCTATATCAAATTTTAAATATCAAATGTTTTATAAAGTTTAACTGTTATATTTTATATATCTTGATATCCATTTTGATATCATTTCAAATCTTAAATAACGTAACATGTTCATAAAAATTGTATTCCAAACACTCAATTAAATTTTTTTAATGTATTTTGAATTTAAAAGATGTTAAATACAAAATGGTGTGATTTAGAAATGTTCATTTAAATAAAGCTTAATTGTTAAGCAGCACTCGCATTCTTTGTCTTTCTTGTCAAAGATCAGTTTCTTTTTTAGTTCTTCTTTTACATTAGAACGGTACCGGTATATAGATAACTTTACAAAATTACCGGGGTACCGGTAAGTAGGATTTAAAGCTGTAACATGTGTTCCATTAACATGATAGCATCATGTTTGCATAACACAATTCCATTGAGTAATACTGGCAATCAAAAATAAGCTGGTGTTATTCATTATATTATTGTTGCTGAAACATAAAAAACATTCTTGATAATACATAATATATTTACATTATAGTAACAGATAAAATGTTTTTAATTTCAACTTAATATTTTTAAAGTAATCTTAAGTAAATAAAATATGTTGATTTGACAAGCTATAACTGTTTGAGGGAAAAAGGGAAAATATGTCGGTTTTATTTATTCACATTGTGTGGGACGGATGTACACAATAAAATTAAGTAAGTTGAACAGCTTTTTTCTTTCAGTGTACCTACAGATGTCTGCTGTGAAAAGCAGCAAAAATGAGACACCCCAGAGCTGAAGGAACAGAGATTAAAGACGCTTTATTTTTGGTTTCAGAAGCTCAGATTAAGCTTCTTGTTTCCTCAAGTTTGTTCCCAGTCGAGCTCCAAACTAAAACTTTCATGAAGACGCTTTATTTGGGCTGCTTTTGATTTTCACGCTGCTTAGTGAGGACATCTTGCCCCATTTGCACTGCCTCTACTCAGCCCCAACTATGGGCACCGCGCCATGGAAAGATAAATAGCTATTTATTTATAAGACTGAGCTGAATACAGCTCCTCAGACTGAAGAAGTCTTTTGCATAAAAGAAGAAAAGTTTCTACATTTTGTTTGGTTTTTTGAATGTTCAGAGGACCAGACTTCACATTTTAGATGTTTCCACCTGGATTATTGAGCATGCATCAGGATGTCTATATTTAAAATTCTATATAGAGAATACAGTATACTGTAGATGTTTTTGCAGAATCTGGTTCATCAGGTTTAATTCAGTTCAGTTTATTTATATAGCACTGAGCCACAAAAGAAGTCGTCTCAGGGCACTGAACAGAAATATTCATATATAAAAATAATAATTTAACATTATTTATCTGAGGAGCATCACAAAACTCCCATTAGCAGGACTTTGGATTCTGGACACGCCTCCAGAATCGGTCCTAAAGTGCAGGTGCAAATCCAGGCTGAGCACGGCTGTGTAGGGCTGAGCAGAGTTGGGGCTATAGGAGCAGTGCAAATGGGTGATGGACTTGCAACCTGTCCAGGGAGTACCCCGCCCCTTGCACAGTGATTGTTGGACATGGGCACCGGCGACCCCCGTGACGCAAAATGGAAGAAGGGGGTCTGGATAAAATAATACGAAATATTATCTTAACACTAACAAACACAAAAATGACTCTTTTCTGGTTCTTTCTTGTGTTTAGATTATATGATCTTAACAATAAAAAACACAAAAATTGCTCTTTTTTGGTCCTTTTTTGTGTTAAGATAAATTAATATCTTAACACTAACAGACATTAAAAAGAGCTCTTTTTCGGGTCCTTTTTGGTAAGATAATGATAATATGAAATACTATCTTAACACTGACCAACACAAAAAATTGCTCTTTTGCTGTTCCTTTCTTGTCAATACTACAATAATATATAATGTCAATACTACAATAATATATAATATCTTAACAATAAGAAACACAAAAATGGCTCTTTTCTGGCCTTTTTTGTGTTAAGATAATATGGAACTTGTTATTAAATTAAATGCTTTCCTTTTTTTTAAAGTGTGGTGTGTTTTCTTGTACAGGGAATTAATTCTCTGTGGCTGCTAGTGTTTGTAATGAGTGTGTTTGTTGTTAAAGTTGACAAACGGGTAGTTGCACAGACTTTCTGTTATCACTGTACCATGTCACAGAGTTGCAAAGCCAGCTTTGTTTTTGGTCCATATGTGACAAGCACTTTCTGTGCTTTGTGGCTTCAACCCGATTCATCACCTTGGTCCATCTAGAAATCCCAATGAGGTGGCCAGAAGGAGTCTGGAGTTGGTTTGTAGATTAATCAGAATGTTGGCACGAAGCTCTTGAACCTGAAAGAATTGGTAGGATTAGATTTTCAAATTAAACCAATGAATTAGCCTTTTAAGTTTTTTGTTTGTTTATTTATTTGTTTTTAATTATTATTTTTTGTCTGTGGGAGGAAACTGGAGTTCCCAGAGTAAACCCACACTGTTTTTACTGACAGTTTTCGCGAGTTTTTCGAGCAACTAGCTTAGCGTTATGTCAGTACCAACATTCCAATGCACGAATAAGAACAAAAAAACATCAAAGATGCATACACAACACCGAAAAAAAAAATTTGTCTGTGGGAAGAAACTGGAGTTCCCAGAGTAAACCCACACTGTTTTTACTGACAGTTTTTGCGAGTTTTTCGAGCAACTAGCTTAGCGTTATGTCAGTACCAAAATTCCAATGCACAAATAAGAACAAAAAAAATCAAAGATGCATACACAACACCGAAAAACGTTTTTTTTTTGTCTGTGGGAAGAAACTGGAGTTCCTAGAGTAAACCCACACTGTTTTTACTGACAGTTGTCACGAGTTTTTCGAGCAACTAGCTTAGCGTTATGTCAGTACCAACATTCCAATACACAAATAAGAACAAAAAAAAATCAAAGATGCATACACAACATCGAAAAACGTTTTTTTGTTTTGTTTTGTATTTTGTCTGCGAGAAGAAACTGGAGTTCCCAGAGTAAACCCACACTGTTTTTACTGACAGTTGTCACAAGTTTTTCGAGCAACTAGCTTAGCGTTATGTCAGTACCAACATTCCAATGCACAAATAAGAACAAAAAAACATCAAAGATGCATACACAACACCGAAAAACGTTTTTTTTTGTCTGTGGGAAGAAACTGGAGTTCCTAGAGTAAACCCACACTTCTGACAGTTGTCACGAGTTTTTCGAGCAACTAGCTTAGCGTTATGTCAGTACCAACATTCCAATGCACAAATAAGAACAAAAAAACATCAAAGATGCATACGCAACACCGAAAAACGTATTTTTTTTTGTCTGTGGGAAGAAACTGGAGTTCCCAGAGTAAACCCACACTGTTTTTACTGACAGGTGTCACGAGTTATTCGAGCAACTAGCTTAGCGTTATGTCAGTACCAACATTCCAATGCACAAATAAGAACAAAAAAGCATCAAAGATGCATACGTAACACGAAATTTTATTTATTTATTTATTTATTTTGGTCTTTAGGAAGAAACTGGAGTTCCCAGAGTAAACCCACACTGTTTTTACTGAGTTTTCGGGAGTTTTTCGAACAACTAGCTTAGCGTTATGTCAGTACCAACATTCCAATGCACAAACAAGAACAAAAAAACCATCAAAGATGCATACGCAACACAGAATTTTTTTTTTTTGTCTGTGGGAAGAAACTGGAGTTCCCAGAGTAAACCCACACTGTTTTTACTGACAGTTTCCTGAGTTTTTCGAACAACTAGCTTAGCGTTATGTCAGTACCAACATTCCAATGCACAAATAAGAACAAAAAACATCAAAGATGCATATGCAACACAGAAAATGTATTTTTTTTTGTCTGTGGGAAGAAACTGGAGTTCCCAGAGTAAACCCACATTGTTTTTACTGACAATTTTCGGAGTTTTTCGAACAACTAGCTTAGCGTTATGTCAGTACCAACATTCCAATGCACAAATAAGAACATAAAAACATCAAAGATGCATACACAACACAGATTTTTTTTTTTGTCTGTGGGAAGAAACTGGAGTTCCCAGAGTAAACCCACACATACAGTGAGGTAAGACTGCATAGAAATTTTTTCATGTATTTTTTGGGTTTTTTTTAGGCATTGAAATGTTTACAGTATGGACAGAGACAAATCGGAGCCGCGCGCTGTTTTTACCAACGGTTTTTGCGAGTTTTTCGAGCCCTTAGCTTTGCATTACGTCAGTACGAAGAAGTGTTTGTTTTTTCAGCGTTGTGACTGAAAAAACCTGTTCTTCGACTCGTCTTTTCGGGATTTGACGTACGTCTATTGGTGGGAGCCTGCAGCTATTGATGGGCCGGCTGTTCGATCTATCACCACTTGTAGGTGGAATTGGCCTCAAAGATCTACGTGTCTGTTGGTGCATATCGCAGACATATTGCTGATGTCTGGACACTTGTTCCTCACTGTCTTTTCTTATTTTATTCAGCGCATCAGTTGTTTTTGCAGCCTCTTCTGTCATTTTTTTTGACATTTTGCATAAATCCCTCTGGCGACTTTGCTTATCACACATATGTCTCCCTTGTGGATTTAAATTTTGACGTGTACCGGTAATTATTTTTTCTTCTCGAAGCCGCCTTGCTTTTTCCTGGCTCGTGATTTCAGTTTTTAAATCAGCCAGTTTTTTTTCTTGCTCCTGATTGTATTTTACAATAGCGATAGCGTCATTCTTTCGACGTAAAGCGGCCGCTTCTTGCTGTTTTATATTTGTGGCAAATGTCAGCAATCCTTCTTTCTCGCGGTTATTGAAAGCGTTTCGCGTTCGCTGTATGCCCCTGTCTTTGTGAAGTTCGTCTGTACGACTTGGTCTGGCTGTTTTGCCGAAATCTCTCTCATATGTTGTTTTTACGGCCTCTTCTGTATGTCGTCCTTGTTGATTTAAATCTTGACGTTTCATTAATCTTTCTTCTCGAAGCCGCCTTGCTTTTTCCTGGCTCATGATTTCATTCTTTAAATCAGCCAGTTTTTTTTCTTGCTCCTGATTGTATTTTACAATAGCAATAGCGTCATTTTTTCGACGTAAAGCCGCCGCTTTTTGCTGTTTTATATTTGTGGCAAATGTCAGCAATCCTTTTTTCTCGCGGTTATCGAAAGTGTTTCGCGTTCGCTGTATGCCCCTGTCTTTGTGAAGTTCGTCTGTACGACGTGGTCTGGCTGTTTTGCCGAAATCACTCTCATAAATTGTTTTTACGGCCTCTTCTGTATGTCGCCCTTGTTGATTTAAACCTTGACGTTTCATTATTTTTTCTTCTCGAAGCCGCCTTGCTTTTTCCTGGCTCATGATTTCATTTTTTAAATCAGCCAGTTTTTTTTCTTGCTCCTGATTGTATTTTACAATAGCAATAGCGTCATTCTTTCGACGTAAAGCGGTCGCTTCTTGCTGTTTTGCATTTGCGGCAAAAGTCAGCAGTTCTTCTTTCTCACGGTTATCAAAAGCGTTTCGCGTTCGCTGTATGCCCCTGTTTTCTCGCAGTTTGTTTGTGAAACGTGGGCCAGCTGCTTGTGGTCTTTCTACGTCCTTCGCCCTGCTGTCAGTTTGTAGAGGATAATATCCTCTGTAATCAACTCTTGAATAGATGCTGTGCTGTCTTCTCTCCATTTTATTCTTTCTGTAAAATAAATCCTGTTTATTTTGAAACAAACTTCACCAACTGAAGAAAATCACTTCTGAGACAGCTTGCTGGTGGGGGGTTGCTTTTATAACCTATTGCGATGACGTCACTGAGTCACATTAATTGCTGTGTTTGAAGTGGCAACATCAAAGACATCATCTGACGTCATCAGCTTTGAAATTTTAATTAGCATTCTGAAGGCATTTTTTGAAAACCAAAATTGTTTTTGTTTGAATGAAGGGCAAATGAAACCTGAGTTTAATGGATGATTTTTTGTGCTATAAAGTTGAGCGTGCGGTGAAACTGATGTAGACATGACAGGTTGGAAAAACGTGCTTGTTTAACCCTAAAGTCAATTCACACTCTAATGAAGAACAGCTTGCACCCTGAAGCTGTAAGTCTCATAGATTCCTAACCGGATAAATCACTATAATGCCACATTATTTGGGCATTTGACACTATCTGTGCTGCTTATAATCCATGCTGCTGATTTCTTACCCAATCGACCCTCGTCCAAATCAGTGGTGTAGTCTACATTTTTGTAGTGGGTATACTGTGCTTAGAGACAAAAACCTGTCCGGAGGACCTACCGGTACTTAATTTTTCCTTTTTCTACCTAGATTACTGAGATGAATCAGGACATTTAGAGACAAAAATGCAATGTAGTGCAATGTAATTGACAATTTATTTTGAATTTTAAGCATATTTAACATTGCAAAATGTCTGTGATGCTTACATTTTAATAAATGCACAACAAACCTGAGCCTGATGACTGGATCTTGAAGGAGGCCCACTCCTCCGATATGGAGACCCTCTTTTCAGTCAGGACACCAGTTGACGTTATGGTACTGCAAACAGCACATCCTGCAGGAAGTAAATAAAAATTGTCATAATTGTATATTTTTTAATATTTCCTGATACCAGTAATAATACTAGAATCTACTGATTCACTAGACTGTAAGCATGTGTCGACAATTACATTCATTATTACCTTTCATTATTACTTGCATACACTTTTGCATTATGACCAACTAAAACGTGAAAATGAAATGATCACACACACACACACACACACACACACACACACACACACACACACACACACACACACATATATACTGTATATATAATTTCTCATGTAATATACTGTACTAAACTTTTGAAAGATATGATTATCAGACTATTTTAAAATTATCAAGTCATAATATGTTAATGTTGGAAATATATCAATTAAACCTTATATACAAATTGGTTCCCATATTTTTTTATATTTACCTAATTTTTTGTTCCTCCATTCCAACCAGGGATGTCTGTTTTTAAATTCCCGAGCCTGACTTTCACTCCACAAGGCTGGCCAATTTGGATCTAAAAATGAAACAAGGAGTTTTAAAACAGAGTAAAAAGCATAGCATTTTGTTGATTATTGGAGTGACAGACTTTGTCACAAACAAATCATTTTTATATTCACATATTTATTTATATGAAATGTTACTGTAAAATTCTGGACAGTAACCGTGTTTCCATCAAGGTTTCTTGATGCGCATTTTGGAGTTTGGCATCAGAAAAGGTCGATAAAAACATGCATTTACTTGCTGCTTGAGCTAGCTTCAGCTAACTTGTACTAGCCGACACTTACCTGGGGAAATGCAGATATCAACCTCATTATGGCTGGTTTCGGCCGTCGAACTGGTAGGTTCTTCTAATGTTGTCTCTGTAGCTTCGGGTTCAGCTGGTTTATAAAAACATTCAAAAAGTGTAGCTTGTTTCCTTTTCATTTTGAGTCTGTTGTCGTTAGCGAAAATGCTCTACCACACCGTCTGTCCCCTGCATCCCGAGCAGCCAATCATAAAGGAGCTTCTTAAGAAACCAATCACAGAGCAGAGAACTATGGTAGCTCAGCTCAGCTCAGCCAATGGCTGTGAGCCTCACGTACAACAGAGGAACACGAAACCATGGCAACCGCGAGAGTTGCGGCGCAGTGAGAGTCCTTATGAGCAGCGAACATAATCTATCTTTATGCAACGCGTGTTTGTTGTCACGTTACGTATCATTGGGCACATTTAAGTGGTTATACGGAAATCCCCAAGCTTTTCTAGTGGGTATACGGCGTATACCTGCGTATCACGTAGACTACACCACTGCTCCAAATCATCTCTCGTTTCAGACGAAACTGCAAACCTCTCAGCGTCGGTGGTCACCAAATTGTTGCAAATTCAAAAGGTTGAAGGAAGCTCTGAAACGAATGTGCAAATTTTACAGGTTTATTGTACATTATAAGAATGAACCTTACAGCAACCAACAGACCTGACTCCAAGCACAGTCCAACACACACATCTTCAAAGGCAGGGCCACGGTTATAAAACCCCGGATGTCGTCACCGCCTCCTGGAACCTGGAACCGCCTTGGACTGCTTCAGGACCGCCCTGGAACCACCTACACTACCACGTGACCCTCCTTTCTGTCAACAAACTATCAGCTCTGTATGTCAATCATCCAGTGTTATGTCTGTTGCATGTGCAGGCGTGTAACTGTTCCCTAGTGAAAACAAAGCCCGAGAAAAAAACGTTCTGCCTAGTGTCACATTTCACATTATAAGGCAGAATTAAGTGAATACAAATAATGGAACATAATGGGTGTAATGTAATACTGATAGAAATATATTTCAGAGTGATGGAGCACAAGTCCAGAGGTAGTTTATTCCAGAGACTGGGTGCAACAACAGAAAAGGTCACCCCAACGTTTGTAGTTGGTCTTTGGGACAGACAGGAGAAATGTATTAGATGATCTCAGTGTTCTCCTATATTCACGGACAGTTACACTGGGGTTATACAGTTTTCTTGTAATTGTTAATTAATATGCTTTTTTATGATTGTCTACTGTTGTACTGATAAATATCTCCTGGAGGGTAAACTATATCTTGGACTGCGGTCAAGTTAGTTTTACGTTGGACAGTCGAGCTCCATGGCTTCAGCGGGACGCCACTCTCTCTGAACCAAAACACAGGCATCCCGACCCGGCCAGCCACGTCCCCGTCTCGGTGGAGGGACAGGCTGCCCGCCCCGGATTGAACAAGAAAAACACACCGCTGAAGCCACGGAGCTCAAATGTTCAAAGAGAAGTTGCTCAATTTCATCGTAATTATAGTAAATGAAGGATTTCTTATGATGAAGTTTAGAAACTTCTCTGTGAATATTTGAGCTCCGTGGCTTCAGCTGTGTGTTTTTCTTGTTCAATCCGGAGCGGGTGCTCTGATTTCAGTCAGCCGCTCTCAGCTTGTCCCTCCACAGAGGGACGCAGCTGGCCGGATCGGGATGCCTGTGTTTCAGTTCAGCGAAAGTGGCGTCCTGCTGAAGCCGCGGAGCTCGACTGTCCAATGTAAAACTAACTTGACCGCGGTTTAATGTGGCGCTATGGCTCTGCAGACATTGAACGTTGCTGTCTTACGATGTTTAGTGTAAAATACTTCCACACAGCGGACATGTTGAAATGTTGGCTAGCTGTTAGCTACAGTGCTACTCACTCAGTCCTCACGCAGTAGCTGGCTGCAAACTATGAAATGGATTTCCTGAATGTGAGGTGGGTCTTGTTACTCCGGGTTCATGAGACACACCTCTGTTCAGGAAATCCATTCCATAGCTTGAAGCCAACGTGCATCATGGATCGGAAAATATCGGCAGGTTGGATTGAAAATCCGATACGGAAATTATGCTGGTATCGGAGGCCGATACCGGATCGGCCCCATCCCTAATTTTTTTGAAACAGCTGAAAAATTGTAGAACGAGAAACATGTTGAAAAACGTACTGAAGAAAAATGGGTTGCGATAGTGTGAATGCTTCATGAACATTCAAACACGTCAGACTCATATTTAAATCATTATTAATCTCCTTGTCAGAATTTATGTAAAATTTAACACATTCAGTAGAGATCCATATTATTCCCCATCTAACTTTTCATTAAAATATTACATTTTTTTTTTCAGTTAAAAGTACATTTTATTTAAGAAAAAAGACATTTAAAATAAATAACACTTTGAGACATTTAAAATAACTTTTGATGTTAGAAATGTACAGTGTCTGCTGCATTTTACATTTTTCCCTCTCCTGCTTTGCTGTAACTCCTACCTACATCTGTAGGTAGGAGCTAAACTTTTTTAGCTCCTATATTAATTATCAACAATAATGAAACTACTAATTTTTCTTATGTTGGTTTAACGTAATTATATTAGATGACTAAAATCATTGTAATCATGTTTCATCATCACCGGAAATGATGCAATACATCAAAAGACTATCAAACATGATTGGACAATAAAAAAGAGCGGTCTTTTGAATCTTAACCAATCAGAAGCCAAACAAGATCATAGCCGCCCAGTTTCTTCTGACTACTCAGCGACAAGAACAGTTTCAAGAAAAATCTTTGGAGGAACACTGATTACCGTAGGTAAGTGATCTCAAAAAAATGTTTTATAGTTGAAAATGTTTCCACACGATTATTGTGCTGTATGAAAATTAATTGTTAAACTGTCTGCATGTTGTTCTTTGGTTTTCACATTGCTAGCTATTCAACTGAATTACTACCAGAGTAAATCTTTTTTTTTTTTTACCAGAGCAATACTACCGGAGTAATTATTATTATTTTTTTTTACCAGAGCAACCGAATTACTACCGGAGTAAATAATTTTTTCTCTAAACTCTTAAAAATACATCATTTTTTCAATAGCTTTAGGCAAGACTCAATGTAAAGTGTTTACAAATTTGGGTTATAGAACAGATGTAAATTATTTATGGCTTCTAATTGCTTTTTTATAAATTTTTGTAAGCAAAGAAGATTTAGTATTTTTTTTTTAAATTAGGTTTGTATGTTCCTTCCAAACTTTAGCATCCATGAATTTTATGCTGATGGCAGATATTTGTCAGGACATTGAGTTTTGGTACTCTGGTGAAGAGCTTCGTTTTTTTTATATGTAAAGTTACCTGCTGGATTTTAAGTAGGTTATCTTTGTGTCTTACAGGTTTAGGTGGTGCTGGTAATGTGGAGTTGACAACTCCACATAAAGGGTGCTCTGAAAAAGTGTCAAGTAGGTCCAAGCTTTTGCATTAATACAAATTAAAACATCCACATTTTGGACGTCATTGCCACTTTCCATGTACATACCTGCATATTTGCTTACAGGAGACATGAAGTTGTTTGTGATGCATCGATCGTGGAGGCTTTCATGACAAGATGGCCTGGTCTATTTGACATTCGAGAGGTATGGCCTGACTCATAAAAGTTTTTTGGGATGCAGTGTTAATCTAAGATGTCTATAGGCACATTTACTTCACTGTTCACTTCAGCAACAGGAGTGATTGTGGCCTTCTTCCAGATGTTGAACATTTGAAGCTCAGTCCTTTGTGCTCATTTTTTCAGATAAACGCTGAGTTTAAGAGAATTACCACCATACCACTTCAAAGTTCTTCTCTCAACTGGATCTCCATTTTGACAACCTGATGAAGCTGTTCAAAAGAAGAGGACAGCTTGGACAAAAGCTTAGTCAAATTGAAAAGTTACATTTCACTGATTTAATGTCATGTTGATTACATGTTCAAAATGTTTTTAGAAATCTTACATACTTTTCTAAATCATTTTATCTTTTATATTAATATGTAAAAGAGCAACTTTTAAGCTGTAGTATTTCCCCTGTATAAAAATATTTTTTAAACATTTGTTTAGACTATGTTATTAGTAGTAATCAGTAAGACGCGTGACAAATAACTGGTGAAAAAATTAGCTTTGTCTCATATAGACATAACATACTGATAGTTAACAAATATGTTTACATTTTTTAATAAAAGTTATGTACTGCAGCCTTAGTGTCATGTGAATACATGTTCAAAAACAGTTTGTAGAAATTTGACAGTTTACTACATCTATCTTTTATGTTCCAGATTAAGCTATAAAGCAGCAATATGTAACTTCTAAGAACGAGGTCCTTTAAAAACATTTGTTTAAATTTTCCCTCACCATTACAGTAAAGCAACAGACATATAATCTGCGAAAAAATCAAGGTCTGTCTACTGCTGACATGACATTGTGATAGTGTCAAAAAACATTTTGCTATCAAAGTTACATACTACAGCTTTAATTTAGATGTTCAAAAACATTAAAAATCTGAAATACTTTTCTATATCAAATTTTAAATATCAAATGTTTTATAAAGTTTAACTGTTATATTTTATATATCTTGATATCCATTTTGATATCATTTCAAATCTTAAATAACGTAACATGTTCATAAAAATTGTATTCCAAACACTCAATTTAAATTTTTTTAATGTATTTTGAATTTAAAAGATGTTAAATACAAAATGGTGTGATTTAGAAATGTTCATTTAAATAAAGCTTAATTGTTAAGCAGCACTCGCATTCTTTGTCTTTCTTGTCAAAGATCAGTTTCTTTTTTAGTTCTTCTTTTACATTAGAACGGTACCGGTATATAGATAACTTTACAAAATTACCGGGGTACCGGTAAGTAGGATTTAAAGCTGTAACATGTGTTCCATTAACATGATAGCATCATGTTTGCATAACACAATTCCATTGAGTAATACTGGCAATCAAAAATAAGCTGGTGTTATTCATTATATTATTGTTGCTGAAACATAAAAAACATTCTTGATAATACATAATATATTTACATTATAGTAACAGATAAAATGTTTTTAATTTCAACTTAATATTTTTAAAGTAATCTTAAGTAAATAAAATATGTTGATTTGACAAGCTATAACTGTTTGAGGGAAAAAGGGAAAATATGTCGGTTTTATTTATTCACATTGTGTGGGACGGATGTACACAATAAAATTAAGTAAGTTGAACAGCTTTTTTCTTTCAGTGTACCTACAGATGTCTGCTGTGAAAAGCAGCAAAAATGAGACACCCCAGAGCTGAAGGAACAGAGATTAAAGACGCTTTATTTTTGGTTTCAGAAGCTCAGATTAAGCTTCTTGTTTCCTCAAGTTTGTTCCCAGTCGAGCTCCAAACTAAAACTTTCATGAAGACGCTTTATTTGGGCTGCTTTTGATTTTCACGCTGCTTAGTGAGGACATCTTGCCCCATTTGCACTGCCTCTACTCAGCCCCAACTATGGGCACCGCGCCATGGAAAGATAAATAGCTATTTATTTATAAGACTGAGCTGAATACAGCTCCTCAGACTGAAGAAGTCTTTTGCATAAAAGAAGAAAAGTTTCTACATTTTGTTTGGTTTTTTGAATGTTCAGAGGACCAGACTTCACATTTTAGATGTTTCCACCTGGATTATTGAGCATGCATCAGGATGTCTATATTTAAAATTCTATATAGAGAATACAGTATACTGTAGATGTTTTTGCAGAATCTGGTTCATCAGGTTTAATTCAGTTCAGTTTATTTATATAGCACTGAGCCACAAAAGAAGTCGTCTCAGGGCACTGAACAGAAATATTCATATATAAAAATAATAATTTAACATTATTTATCTGAGGAGCATCACAAAACTCCCATTAGCAGGACTTTGGATTCTGGACACGCCTCCAGAATCGGTCCTAAAGTGCAGGTGCAAATCCAGGCTGAGCACGGCTGTGTAGGGCTGAGCAGAGTTGGGGCTATAGGAGCAGTGCAAATGGGTGATGGACTTGCAACCTGTCCAGGGAGTACCCCGCCCCTTGCACAGTGATTGTTGGACATGGGCACCGGCGACCCCCGTGACGCAAAATGGAAGAAGGGGGTCTGGATAAAATAATACGAAATATTATCTTAACACTAACAAACACAAAAATGACTCTTTTCTGGTTCTTTCTTGTGTTTAGATTATATGATCTTAACAATAAAAAACACAAAAATTGCTCTTTTTTGGTCCTTTTTTGTGTTAAGATAAATTAATATCTTAACACTAACAGACATTAAAAAGAGCTCTTTTTCGGGTCCTTTTTGGTAAGATAATGATAATATGAAATACTATCTTAACACTGACCAACACAAAAAATTGCTCTTTTGCTGTTCCTTTCTTGTCAATACTACAATAATATATAATGTCAATACTACAATAATATATAATNTTCCTTTCTTGTCAATACTACAATAATATATAATGTCAATACTACAATAACATATAATATCTTAACAATAAGAAACACAAAAATGGCTCTTTTCTGGCCTTTTTTGTGTTAAGATAATATGGAACTTGTTATTAAATTAAATGCTTTCCTTTTTTTTAAAGTGTGGTGTGTTTTCTTGTACATGGGAAATAATTCTCTGTGGCTGCTAGTGTTTGTAATGAGTGTGTTTGTTGTTAAAGTTGACAAACGGGTAGTTGCACAGACTTTCTGTTATCACTGTACCATGTCACAGAGTTGCAAAGCCAGCTTTGTTTTTGGTCCATATGTGACAAGCACTTTCTGTGCTTTGTGGCTTCAACCCGATTCATCACCTTGGTCCATCTAGAAATCCCAATGAGGTGGCCAGAAGGAGTCTGGAGTTGGTTTGTAGATTAATCAGAATGTTGGCACGAAGCTCTTGAACCTGAAAGAATTGGTAGGATTAGATTTTCAAATTAAACCAATGAATTAGCCTTTTAAGTTTTTTGTTTGTTTATTTATTTGTTTTTAATTATTATTTTTTGTCTGTGGGAGGAAACTGGAGTTCCTAGAGTAAACCCACACTGTTTTTACTGACAGTTTTCGCGAATTTTTCGAGCAACTAGCTTAGCATTATGTCAGTACCAACATTCCAATGCACAAATAAGAACAAAAAAAACATCAAAGATGCATACACAACACCGACATTTTTTTTTGTCTGTGAGAAGAAACTGGAGTTCCCAGAGTAAACCCACACTGTTTTTACTGACAGTTTTCGCGAGTTTTTCGAGCAACTAGCTTAGCGTTATGTCAGTACCAACATTCCAATGCATGAATAAGAACAAAAAAACATCAAAGATGCATACACAACACCGAAAAAGAAAAAAAAATTGTCTGTGGGAAGAAACTGGAGTTCCCAGAGTAAACCCACACTGTTTTTACTGACAGTTTTTGCGAGTTTTTCGAGCAACTAGCTTAGCGTTATGTCAGTACCAAAATTCCAATGCACAAATAAGAACAACAAAAAATCAAAGATGCATACACAACACCGAAAAATGTTTTTTATTGTTTTGTTTTTTGTCTGTGGGAAGAAACTGGAGTTCCTAGAGTAAACCCACACTGTTTTTACTGACAGTTTTTGCGAGTTTTTCGAGCAACTAGCTTAGCGTTATGTCAGTACCAACATTCCAATGCACAAATAAGAACAAAAAAACATCAAAGATGCATACACAACACCGAAAAACGTTTTTTTTTGTCTGTGGGAAGAAACTGGAGTTCCTAGAGTAAACCCACACTGTTTTTACTGACAGTTGTCACGAGTTTTTCGAGCAACTAGCTTAGCGTTATGTCAGTACCAACATTCCAATGCACAAATAAGAACAAAAAAACATCAAAGATGCATACGCAACACCGAAAAACGTTTTTTTTTTTGTCTGTGGGAAGAAACTGGAGTTCCCAGAGTAAACCCACACTGTTTTTACTGACAGGTGTCACGAGTTATTCGAGCAACTAGCTTAGCGTTATGTCAGTACCAACATTCCAATGCACAAATAAGAACAAAAAAGCATCAAAGATGCATACGCAACACAGAAATTTTATTTATTTATTTATTTATTTTGGTCTGTAGGAAGAAACTGGAGTTCCCAGAGTAAACCCACACTGTTTTTACTGAGTTTTCGGGAGTTTTTCGAACAACTAGCTTAGCGTTATGTCAGTACCAACATTCCAATGCACAAACAAGAACAAAAAAACCATCAAAGATGCATACGTAACACAGTTTTTTTTTTTTGTCTGTGGGAAGAAACTGGAGTTCCCAGAGTAAACCCACACTGTTTTTACTGACAGTTTCCTGAGTTTTTCGAACAACTAGCTTAGCGTTATGTCAGTACCAACATTCCAATGCACAAATAAGAACAAAAAAAAAATCAAAGATGCATACACAACACCGAAAAATGTTTTTTATTGTTTTGTTTTTTGTCTGTGGGAAGAAACTGGAGTTCCTAGAGTAAACCCATACTGTTTTTACTGACAGTTTTCGCGAGTTTTTCGAGCAACTAGCTTAGCGTTATGTGAGTACCAACATTCCAATGCACAAATAAGAACAAAAAAAATCAAAGATGCATGCACAACATCGAAAAACGTTTTTTTTGTTTTGTTTTGTTTTGTATTTTGTCTGCGAGAAGAAACTGGAGTTCCCAGAGTAAACCCACACTGTTTTTACTGACAGTTGTCACAAGTTTTTTGAGCAACTAGCTTAGCGTTATGTCAGTACCAACATTCCAATGCACAAATAAGAACAAAAAAACATCAAAGATGCATACTCAACACCGAAATTTTTTTGTTTGTTTTTTATCTGTGGGAAGAAACTGGAGTTCCTAGAGTAAACCCACACTGTTTTTACTGACAGTTGTCACAAGTTTTTCGAGCAACTAGCTTAGCGTTATGTCAGTACCAACATTCCAATGCACAAATAAGAACAAAAAAGCATCAAAGATGCATACGCAACACAGAATTTTTTTTTTTTGGTCTGTAGGAAGAAACTGGAGTTCCCAGAGTAAAGCCACACTGTTTTTACTGAGTTTTCAGGAGTTTTTCGAACAACTAGCTTAGCGTTATGTCAGTACCAACATTCCAATGCACAAATAAGAACAAAAAACATCAAAGATGCATATGCAACACAGAAAATGTATTTTTTTTTTGTCTGTGGGAAGAAACTGGAGTTCCCAGAGTAAACCCACACTGTTTTTACAGACAGTTTCCTGAGCTTTTCGAACAACTAGCTTAGCGTTATGTCAGTACCAACATTCCAATGCACAAATAAGAACAAAAAACATCAAAGATGCATATGCAACACAGAAAATGTATTTTTTTTTGTCTGTGGGAAGAAACTGGAGTTCCCAGAGTAAACCCACACTGTTTTTACTGACAATTTTCGGAGTTTTTCGAACAACTAGCTTAGCGTTATGTCAGTACCAACATTCCAATGCACAAATAAGAACATAAAAACATCAAAGATGCATACACAACACAGATTTTTTTTGTCTGTGGGAAGAAACTGGAGTTCCCAGAGTAAACCCACACATACAGTGAGGTAAGACTGCATAGAAATTTTTTCATGTATTTTTTTGGTTTTTTTTAGGCATTGAAATGTTTACAGGATGGACAGAGACACATCGGAGCCGCGCGCTGTTTTTACCGACAGTTTTTGCGAGTTTTTCGAGCCCTTAGCTTTGCATTACGTCAGTACGAAGAAGTGGGGTTTTTTTTCAGCGTTGTGACTGAAAAAACCCGTTCTTCGACTCGGATTTTACGTACGTCTATTGGTGGGAGCCTGCAGCTATTGATGGACCGGCTGTTCGATCTATCACCACTTGTAGGTGGAATTGGCCTCAAAGATCTACGTGTCTGTTGGTGCATATCGCAGACATATTGCAGATGTCTGGACACTTGTTCCTCACTGTCTTTTCTTATTTTATTCAGCGCATCAGTTGTTTTTGCAGCCTCTTCTGTCATTTTTTTTGACATTTTGCATAAATCCCTCTGGCGACTTTGCTTATCACACATATGTCTCCCTTGTGGATTTAAATTTTGACGTGTACCAGTAATTATTCTTTCTTCTCGAAGCCGCCTTGCTTTTTCCTGGCTCGTGATTTCAGTTTTTAAATCAGCCAGTTTTTTTTCTTGCTCCTGATTGTATTTTACAATAGCGATAGCGTCATTCTTTCGACGTAAAGCGGCCGCTTCTTGCTGTTTTATATTTGTGGCAAATGTCAGCAATCCTTTTTTCTCACGGTTATTGAAAGCGTTTTGCGTTCGCTGTATGCCCCTGTCTTTGTGAAGTTCGTCTGTACGACGTGGTCTGGCTGTTTTGCCGAAATCTCTCTCATATGTTGTTTTTACGGCCTCTTCTGTATGTCGTCCTTGTTGATTTAAACCTTGACGTTTCATTATTCTTTCTTCTCGAAGCCGCCTTGCTTTTTCCTGGCTCGTGATTTCAGTTTTTAAATCAGCCAGTTTTTTTTCTTGCTCCTGATTGTATTTTACAATAGCAATAGCGTCATTCTTTCGACGTAAAGCGGCCGCTTCTTGCTGTTTTATATTTGTGGCAAATGTCAGCAATCCTTTTTTCTCACGGTTATCGAAAGTGTTTTGTGTTCGCTGTTTGCCCCTGTCTTTGTGAAGTTCGTCTGTACGACGTGGTCTGGCTGTTTTGCCGAAATCACTCTCATAAATTGTTTTTACGGCCTCTTCTGTATGTCGCCCTTGTTGATTTAAACCTTGACGTTTCATTATTTTTTCTTCTCGAAGCCGCCTTGCTTTTTCCTGGCTCATGATTTCATTTTTTAAATCAGCCAGTTTTTTTTCTTGCTCCTGATTGTATTTTACAATAGCAATAGCGTCATTCTTTCGACGTAAAGCGGTCGCTTCTTGCTGTTTTGCATTTGCGGCAAAAGTCAGCAGTTCTTCTTTCTCGCGGTTATCAAAAGCGTTTCGCGTTCGCTGTATGCCCCTGTTTTCTCGCAGTTTGTTTGTGAAACGTGGGCCAGCTGCTTGTGGTCTCTCTACGTCCTTCGCCCGGCTGTCAGTTTGTAGAGGATAATATCCTCTGTAATCAACTCTTGAATAGATGCTGTGCTGTCTTCTCTCCATTTTATTCTTTCTGTAAAATAAATCCTGTTTATTTTGAAACAAACTTCACCAACTGAAGAAAATCACTTCTGAGACAGCTTGCTGGTGGGGGGTTGCTTTTATAAGCTATTGCGATGACGTCACTGAGTCACATTAATTGCTGTGTTTGAAGTGGCAACATCAAAGGCATTTTTTGAAAACCAAAATTGTTTTTGTTTGAATGAAGGGCAAATGAAACCTGAGTTTAATGGATGATTTTTTGTGCTATAAAGTTGAGCGTGCGGTGAAACTGATGTAGACATGACAGGTTGGAAAAACGTGCTTGTTTAACCCTAAAGTCAATTCACACTCTAATGAAGAACAGCTTGCACCCTGAAGCTGTAAGTCTCATAGATTCCTAACCGGATAAATCACTATAATGCCACATTATTTGGGCATTTGACACTATTTGTGCTGCTTATAATCCATGCTGCTGATTTCTTACCCAATCGACCCTCGTCGATTCCAGTTCGACTACTTTTGTCTGCCACCTGCCACGGTGTTTGTTTACTTCCGGGACAGTGCGATGAACAACAAGTTGTTAGCATTAGCGCAGAGAGTTTAGCCGAAGTAAAGTAAGTGTAGAACTTTTTTTTTAATTCATAGACATTTTAAACGGTTGTGGAGATATTGCTGTATATATTTTTATGTTTACAGAGAATGTCTTGGTTTATATTTGCGCGAAACCAACCGGAAGAACCGGTATTATTAGCCGACCTGCTAGTTCAGTTCATTCACATAAACATGTAACAAAAGAACAGTAAAACGTAGTTTAACCTGATTATTTATTTAGCTGTTAAAGCTTTAGGTGTATTAATCAGTAATTGTCTTTTGTGGCAGAGAGAGCTTCTAACTTGAGGTTAATTTGTTAATGTATCGGGTATTATTTTGAAAATGTTTTGACCAAATACTGTACAGTAATTAGATTTCTACGCTTGCATGAATAGTATTTTATGCTACTTCATAAGTAGTATAAATCGTACCTATAAGTATACACATATTACATACAAAACTAGTATGGTTTAGTTATGCTATAAGCGGATTATACTTGAAATAATAAAAATAATTCAGGGAATCAATAATTCAGGGAATAGGATTGTGGAATGGTTTGGAAGATACCAGATCACTGTATACATTTAAGAGACTGATGAAGACGAGTTTCTTGGAAGAATATAGAAATCGTTAATATATATCTACTTAATTTGTTGTCTGATTTGATTAAGATGTTTGAGTTTTTATGTTTTTAATTTAGCTAGATTGTTATTGTCTTTGTGAATTACATTTTTTATATATATTTGATTTACATTAGAATTAAGTAAAAAGGGGCAGTTTTCATAAGACTAGTTCTTCTTCTGCCACCTTTCATTTTATTTTATTTACTTTTTTTTATTGTATTGTATGTATAATTGTCATGTTTTTAAATGAAATGAATAAATTTTCCTCAAAAAAAAGTTTTTTTTTGTTCTAAATATGTTTATGGATGTGTGTGTGTGTGTGTGTGTGTGTGTGTGTGTGTGTGTGTGTGTGTGTGTGTGTGTGTTGTGTGTGAACAGCACGATGGGGGCAGATGGTGTCCCGGGTCAGTCTGTGCACTGGAGGAAGGTGCTGTGGGAACGCCAGCCGTTTCCTGATAACTACGTGGACCAGAGGTTCCTGGAGGAGCTGCGGAGGAACGAGGGCCTCCGGCAGTACGACTACTGGGCTGTGGTGAAAGAGGCAGGCTTTGTAGGACAGCAGCTGTCTTGTGTGGCAGTTTTTATCACACTGTGGCTCTACATGGAACAGGTATGACCACAGAATGTCTCTGATCTTCTTGTGTTTTTCTGTGTTTAATTAAGTCAAAAGAATAAAAAATAAAAAAACATCTGTTCTCACAGGGTCTTCTGGCACCTGAGACGTTGCTGTGGACCAGTCTTGTTAGTGCCGTGCTGGGATATGGGCTCCACCAGGCTTTGACATCTCAAGATGAATCCTGCAGTGAAAAACGCACACATCTGGCAGACTTGCAGAGCGCTGCCCTTTTCCTTTCTTTTACCTTTGGCTTCTCACCGGTTCTTAAAACCTTAAAGCTTCAGTATGTAGCTTTTTTTATGAACATATTTCTTCACTCTGTCACTACCTCCTGACAGACTGATGTTAGCCAGGTAATCTCTGAAAAAAAATAAAAAAAAATATTGTCCCCTTGCTTCTCCAGGTGGTAAATAAGCATTTCTAAAAAGAAAAGGTGACCCGCCATTTTCCAGCCAATAAAAACAGAGTTTGTAACCAGCCAATAAAAACAGAGCTTGAATTTGAATCAGCCAATAAAAACAGAGCTTGAATTTGAAATTCAACAGACCACAAGGGGGCAGAGCCACATATGGCTCTGAGGGGGAGGGATCAGAATGCTTTGCCTGTTGAAAATATTTCTAAGTGCTGCAGTTCTACAGAAACTGCATACTGAACCTTTAACAGAATCTGTGAGCACAGACACGGTGTACGCCATGTCTGCTGTCATGTTGCTGGCTCACCTTGTGTCGTTCCCATATGGCAAGCCCTCGCCTCCTGGGAGTTTCTCCTTAAATGCAGCCCTTTTTGCCTCAGTGTGTTTGGCCTCCAGGTTACCTGGCGCTCTGCACACCTTCACCATGCTTACCTGTGCACTGCTGGTGTTTGGCCTATGGCCCTGTCTGCTGCAGCGGCTGAGGGAGAACACCCCTCGCCAGTTCACTGGAGTGTGTGTGGGAGTGTGTATTGGAGGAGTAGGAGGTCTGGCGTCCCAATCACAGGGCGGAGCCGTGCTCTTATCCCTGGCCTTAGTTAGCGTTACATTGCTCTGTCCCTTGCTGCTCGTGTGGCTGCAGAGGCACAAGGACAACATCCAAGGACCCTGGGATGAAGCTGAGATTCATGAGGACCTCGCAAACTTTCTCCACTGCTGACCAAACTAAGCTACTGCTGACCAAACTAACAATGAGGACAATGGTTGGTTTTAATGTCTCTTCTTGTCAAAAAACTGTCGAGTCAATACTTATTATTATCAAGTTCTGCCTGTCAGAGCTGATTACTGCACCAAATGAAGCTTTGTGTAAAGAATTCAGACAACTACTGTATGTAAAGTTGTGGTCATGAAGGTGAATTCACTTTTCTTACCCAAATACTGTGGCTTCTGCTGTGAAAAAGCGTTTTGCAGCTGAAGTTCACTGGAGAATAAGGAAAACTTATTACCTTATTCACATACTGTACTTTAAATTTAACTTTTTGAGACAGCTGCCAATGAGATGTACAGCTGTAACCACAATTGTACCCGCAGATACTTTTATCATCTGTAAACAGTATGCATAATAATTTCAAGTTGTATGAATAAGCTTTAGGATGATTTGAGTTTTACAAGTTAATTTTGAATTTTTCTGCTTGTACCATCTGCAGGTGTTAGACGGTGCAGGCCTTGATGTAGATTTCTTAATTTCTTCTCCCTCTGGCGATTTGCTGTTCAGCGACCACCACAAGTCAGACGGCGTCCACACGTAAGAGACCAGACGCCACAGGTGTTGATGTGAGTTTTTATGTTCAACCTCTTATCTCTTGCTCTGTCTTTCAGCGTAGAAGCTTTGGAGAACGGAGACTACATGTTCTGCTTTGACAACACCTTCAGTACTGTCTCCGAGAAGCTCATCTTCTTCGAACTGATCCTGGACAACATGGACACAACCGAAGATCCAGATGACTGGAAGGAGTTTGTCCAGGAGACAGATATGCTGGACATGAAGCTGGAAGACCTCATGGTGAGGGTGCAGACAGTCGCTGCACATGTTTTTAAGGATTTGTAGACTAGGGGGCAATTTAATGTGAGCAGCATATCTGAAAATGTAAATCTGATCAACATAATTTTTAATTCCAAACCAGATTAAAAGCAAAAAACAACTGGACTTCTGTTCTGTAGCTGAAGCCTAACTGATATCCTAACTGGGCTTTTGTCAAGTCAGCAAGAAAATCTACAAAACACACCACTGAAAACATAACAGACAGAAAAACATAGTCATCCCTTATGTTGCTGGAGTGTCAGAGAAACTCAGAAGGGTTTTCTCCAAACACAACATCCCAGTCCATTTCAAACCCAGCAGGACTCTGACAAAGTCAAAGTCAACTTTATTGTCAGAACTGCAATATGTACAGGACATACACAGGATTGAAATTGGGTTTCTCTCTGTCCCTCGGTGCAACAGTGTAAGAATTATGAGGAGGTCAATATTAATACTGACCTCTTTATCCTTAATTAATCTACTTATTCAGATTGAATAGTAAATTCACGGATTCTGTTCTTTTTCAGTTTACCCAATATCTCTGTGATCTTTATGATGGATAAATAAACAGAGCCATTAAGTGACAAAGACGTTAACTTAGTTTGATATGTCAAAGAGACACTATCATTTATTTAGAATAAATCAACTAAATTAACACCATTACACTTGATTGACATGATTTCACTTTCTTTCAATTTAAAACGTCAGCACACTTAAATTCAACACAACAGACTTCAATATTAGATGTTACACATATTTAGTCTGAGGGGCTCTTCAGCTTAAAATAAGTTCCAGCTTAAGATTGAGAGGGAAAGGGAAAAGGAGGAATAAGAGGTTGGAGAGATTAAGTTATTTATCTCGAGTGTAACCAGAGATGACACTTTCCATCCGACTTCGGCTAAATCCCAGGTACGTTTGTAAACCGCTCTTTACCTTTTGACGATGCGTCTGATAAAGATATCACCAGCCTCCCAGGTGCACAGAGTCCTTCCGGCCCTCGTACGTCTGAACTGGTCGTTTACTTCCAACGTCTCCTCGGATCCGCGTCAGCCGTCAGAAACATGTGGCAGCTTCTGGCCGACTTCAAGACGAGATGTTTCTCAAAGAAAGTTCATTAGGAACTTTGGAGCTTTTGCTCGGGGAACTGGATGGAGGCGTCCATCAGTTCTAGCTGACAAGTTAGTCTTTGGCTCTTGACCAAGCTTGACCAGCTGCAAGGCAGAGAGCTTTCAGGTCTCTGTCCATTCAAACTCTCTGTCCATTCAAAGACTGAAGCGTTTCCGCACAGTTAGAACTTAAAAA
>JBBPBX010013540.1:0-12392 GCA_038048925.1 Garcialebias charrua
TCAAGCTGCGGCGCACCAACGCCGGCCTCGTGCGCCGCCGAGCAAGGCCCGGTTTCGGCGACGAGTTCACTAGGCCGTACCTCACATGTGGACCCGTCATCGTTTATTATTTCTCCTTCCTCTCGTTCCACATCTCCAGCTTGACCGTTGTTAATCGTCGAGTCGGCCGTGGTGGGGCTTGAGAGGTCCTTCGGAGACATTATAATCCGAGCTTCACCGGTTCGAACCAAAATCTCGATGGCCAACTTGTGCTTTTCGGGGTCTCGCGCTATATTCTTTAAATGCCGCATACCTATGTTTCTGAGAAGGTGTTTGGGCGTGCTAGTCCACGCAAGCACGTAACCCAGTATACGATTTTTGGTTCGCACAATCAAGGCGTCGATGGGGGTTGTCTCGTTTAGGTAATCACACACAACTCGTTCCTTGGATATGGGCGCCGTAAACATATAGCGACGGGTCGCGTAGACGTCGGACCAATGTCCGTACCGAAACACGACTTTCCAGTTATGGTGGGTGGGCAGGTTGATGGTGTATTCTTGAAACGTGTCCTTGAGGAGGTGTGCGCTATTGCCGGTCAACACGCTGACCTCAGCGCGCTTCGATGGTATACAATTGTTCAGCACGTTGTAAAACCCGTTCACGGATTGTTTGTATTTCAAGTACACGAACCCGCGCTTCGTGTAGCTCCTGCTGACCACGATGGCGAACACACATTGTTCTTTCAACGCAGTCACAGCGGGCTCGAATTCCCAACAAGAGCAATTGTACACTGTGAAAGTGAACCTGTGCGACCCGTACGTTTTCATTGTGACCGTCGTCCGTGTGCCGAGTCCGCTCTGTTCACTTTTTATATACGATTTTCAGCGCAACAGTCGGTCGGGAACAAAGAGTATGTCGGTCGGTCGGGAACAAAGAGTCTGTCGGTCGGTCGGGAACAAAGAGTATGTCGGTCGGTCGGGAACAAAGAGTATGTCGGTCGGTCGGGAACAAAGAGTCTGTCGGTCGGTCGGGAACAAAGAGTCTGTCGGTCGGTCGGGAACAAAGAGTCTGTCGGTCGGTCGGGAACAAAGAGTCTGTCGGTCGGGACGTGACTCGGCTATAAAAGGGAACCCGAATGAGACATGGATGTTATATGAGACATCGTCGGCTGAGATGTACGGTGTGATATATTTGTTTTTGTTTGTGTACACGTTGCTCGTCGAATAAAGCCTTTGGTCATAACATGAAGCTCTGTGTCTTTCTGTTGTTTAATTCTTACGAAACCCACACGTGGATACCTCAGAATTACCCGTATGGTCCAATGTCGCCTTGGTAATAATGTCGATAAGACTAGGTTGGGAAGGTAGCTGGAATTGGCCTGTGTATAATGTACTGCAAATCAGCTTACGTGATAGGAACGCGCACACTGTAAGCGGAAACAACGGCTAATAAAAAAAATATATATACGCATGTTCAACGGGAAAGCTTTTAAACGCTGTGTTTTAGTCGTCACATACTGGCTACTGCAGCATATGTGAAAATGGGCCTAATCGAACTCACTTTCGTGCGTTCAAAAACGCTTATTCATGCCACGTGGAACTCGGTTTGTTTTACACGTGGCCGGTTCAAGAGTCACTCTGTTGTGCGTATCTCACACGTACCCGAGGCTACGCGACGCGGACCGCGTCTTACGTCGGCTGACGCGTAACCGAAGCGCGTGGGTGGCGGAGCGGTCGGATTCTTTCAACCTCACCGTCGCGTTTCGAATGTAGAGCGAGCTACGGATTTTGTGTGCCGCGACCCTCGCGTCGTTAAACCGCTAAGGTTATACGTTTAGAATCTACGATGGCCCGCGTACCCGAGGCTACGCGACGCGGACCGCGTCTTACGTCGGCTGACGCGTAACCGAAGCGCGTGGGTGGCGGAGCGGTCGGATTCTTTCAACCTCACCGTCGCGTTTCGAATGTAGAGCGAGCTACGGATTTTGTGGGCCGCGACCCTCGCGAACTTCGCGTATGTTGTCGCTAAACCACTAGGGTTATGCGTAGCTGGATACGTTTAGACTCGACGATAGCACGCGTACCCGCGGCTACGCAACGCGGCTCGAGCGAAGGTAATGTTTGCACCGACGCCTCTGTCACAGTTCAAGTGAGCTCAATGAGATGCGTTTAGTTGGGAAGCGTACAGTTTACATGCTGTACAATCTCGGTTTATGCGTAATCGACCGCTGTTAGATATACGGATGTCTGTAAAGATAACCAGTTTTGTACACCACGACTAACTGTAACATCATCGGCCGTCGCGGAAACAAAACCTTTAACTGCTCACAGACGCGTAATGCGTTATATAGAATATGCTATAATTTCATATACAAAAATATTCTCGGCCCACCGTAGCACGGTGGGCGACAGAGTTGATGTATGTGTACATTCCCTGTACAAATGTATACACAGTTGTTTATTATGATATGATCAATCAAAGGCACACTCGTACATAACATGCCCGGGTGTGTTTTCTAGCTAGACATATTTAACTTTCAAGAGTAGACAAAAAGAGAGTAGTGTTTCGAACGTCGAGCGCACTTAGGGAGGTGGAGCTCATCCTTGTTCGTGTAATTTCGCGTAAAAAAAAAATGGTCGTGGTATAGGTTACGTATAGTTGACCACTGTCGGTCTTCACGTACTTCAGTCGTTGGCTAATGTACCTAGAAGCATTAGCAAAAGCAAACTCTCAATATACTAGTGCTATACAGATTACGTACGTTGACCAGGTTCCATCGTATCAGTTGGTAGTTCGAATCGAAGATAACCCGCGCTCAAACCGATCGTCTCGCGGTTGTGTTGTTTTATATTTCAAAATCGGAGTTGTAGGAAGGGGTGAAGAATCGTCGGTCGGGACACACCAAGAGGGTTATTCGGTCATTTGAGAAGGCAAGTCGTAACGTTGTACACGCTCTGCCCGCGTGCGGCGTGTGAGGTTTGTACTTTACATTTGTTTGGAGACCGCGTTGTAACACACCCGCAATGCTCATCAAATTTGTTACTCAAACGGGGTAGATGTGAGTAGTTTAATGCGTGTTAGGATGATGTGTGAATGAGTCCGTTGAATATAACAGAAGTAATAACCACAAACTATAATGAACAAGATTTTATTCAAACACATACATAATAACATGGTTTTTTTATTAAAAAAAAATATTCAGAGTCTGTAGTTTCTGTAAACAACAGCACAGTGGGGGTCTCCGTCACCACGCGGGTGTCATCAACTCGGCGCTGTGAACCAGCGTCTCGACTGGTCCGAATTTCCGCCAGAGAACAACCTCCCCGTACTCTGCGGGTACGTTGATGCTGATTCCCGTGAACTGATCCATGAGCGATAACACAATCCCGGACTCGACGTGGATTCTCACTTGAGTGTAAAACATGGGTTCGGGGTCCGTTACGTCCGCGATCCAGGCGTTCTCGTAATCGATGCCGCCTCTGAGTTTCAGCTTGGCTGGCGAGAACCCCCTTGCCAGGATGACGACGGACGCCGACGATCCTGTGACTCCGCTCAAGAAAAGGTCGAGTTCCTCAAGGTCATTGTCCGCGGTCAGGCTCAAGTCTGTGGTTTCGTTGACCAGGACGAGATGAAAGCTTGTTACGTTCTTTGGAACCGCGACGACGCACCGAGATGAGCGTGTGATATACGCTCGCTCGCTAACGCCCACGTGAGCCACAAACTCGTCTAAACCAGCTGTCACTAGGGGCGTATATCTAGTCAAGAGCTCGGTGACGTTGGCGTCGCCAACCTGGTGCCGCACGTGTCCGCTCCTGAAGAGCGCAGAACCGTTTCCCGTACGTACGCAGCTGACCATGACGTTGTCGGAGTCCAACGTAAGCGCCGCGTAGCCCGGGAAATTAACACTTCCGAGCATCACGAGCCCGCCGTCGGCCGAGGGCCGGCACACGTCCTCTACCGCTTCGGGTGTAGCTCGTAAGCGGTCGCGAGACCTAACGATCAGCGTCACGTCGCCGACATCTACGCCGTTCGCTATCGAAACGCTGATGGTCGCTGCTCGCTCGAGGACCGTGAACACGCCCGCTGTGGCCAAGTGGAGGGTTGACCCTTTACCTAACTCGAGTACGCTATATTCGCTACCCGGTTTGCATACAATGCTCGAATCGGGCCCCGTTTCCAGGTAGAACCTTTTCTCGAGCGTCGCAGTCAGCTTCACTTTGGGAGCCTTCACGCTCTCGAGATTTCTACCGATCATCGTGACCAATTGAGTCTTAAGGCGGAGGGGCGCTTTTGGTGCGACAGTAAGTGTACCGCTCACGTGAGCTTCATCTACCATAACCGTGTCCATAGCACGGCCGCCATATAGACTGACGACGACTAAGGGTAGATACGTGACGGACTTTGGCGTCTGGCTTAATATAAATACATTCTCAGCGTCGACCGCGCCGCGGTACACACCCTGAAAGCCCGCGTTGATTATAGCGGGTGTATTATTTTGTGCCACGAGTTGAGCCATATAGTACGTGGGTAGCTCAAACAAATCCGTTATGTGCTTGGGAAGTGTCGTATACGAGTATCGCACAAGAGGTGCGTTGAGATACATAACTATAGGACGTTCTAATTCTTTGAGCGCCCTGGTAACGATGTACGGATCGAGTTTGCGATCGGACGTAATTGACAATGTAGCATAGTCCTGTATAACGGCATTGCAAACGTATGTGTTTAAATCGGGTCCGTACGTGAACGCGTCAAATGATTTCTTGATAAACGGCTGAGGAAAGTGCGGTGATCGATAGAGCGCTAGTCGTGGACCGTTTTGTTTTCGCTTTCTCATGTTCCCAGACGGATGGCTCCTTAGAACACCACCGGTCTTACGTTGTACGTGTTCTGTAAATGTGGGGTATAAAAGATGATCGGGAAACGTAATGTTGGTCAATAAGCCAAACAGCGGCAAGCCTTGGAGTGTGCTCATCAAGTCTGCCTCGGCCGGCTCGAGACACATTCGATCAAGTTTGTCTTGCTTCAGTACTTTTTCTGTTGAACACGGATGCTCGAAGTCGGGAATTGAACCGTCGAACAACAAGCACTCTTCAGCTGAAACTTCTTCGGGTATCCCTCGGCCGCTGTTGTATGCTACGTATCGTTTTTGTCGCCGGCCACCCATTTTCACGTTACACAGGTGTTCTGCATACGCGATACATTTATCTTGCGTCATCGCGTCACCTATATACTTGGTTGTCAAAGCGTACGAGGGTAGCCCCTGAAAGTCCACATCGCTCAGGTTACGTGTTACATTCTCATACGTGGGTATCACGCTATAGCCCGACGCGCACTCTTGCCCACCATATTTGAAACTGGAATACCACGAGCTCCGCACCATGGTGACCGGGAAGGCAACCGCGATATTGACTGTACCAAGGGCTCGCATAGCAGCGTTGGCTATGTTGTTGTTGGGTATGTGCAGACGCTTTAGATCGTCATAGTGTTGCACCAGCGAGTGACTACCGAAAAACACGGAAGCACCCAACGTCCACATCTCGGCCTGGTTGAGCGGTAAATTGTTCTCCACCGACCTCACGACATGCTCGGCATATTCGATTTGAGTCAACGTCATCACCAAAATGTCCATAGCCATCATAGGCATACTCGCCGCACTGAGCGATTCAAATACCATTTCCATCAACTGCATGGACGAACGGCCGAGCCAGTAATAGTCCTGGAAACTGTGGTGTCCGTTGGCCACGTCGCGCACACTCTGCGCGAAAAAGAACACGCTGGCGGCGAATCCGGCGGCGTGCATCACGGGGTTGTCCGAAAGCAGGGCTAGTTTTTGGCCCAACTCGGCCGTCTCGGCGTGCTTCATCAGCTTGGCGGCTAGCAAACCGTTCACGCTATTTGCCAGGTCGATAGAGGCAAAGGTCTTGACAAACGGGTCGTCGGAATTCATGAGCATGTGCACGTTCATGGCCATTCCGTACGCGCGTGCACCCACGACATAAAACTTCACGGCCTCTTGCGATGGACCGTGCCTAGCGGCGGCTCGAGCATACGCGCTCGCCAAGATCTTGGTTTCATGTAAGTGTTCGGCCGAAATAAGTGAGTGAACGTCTGCGGTAGCGGCGGCCAGTGTTTTCTGGGCTCCGGGGTGGTCCATGATATGTTTCAGCTGTTCACGGGCGGCTTCCACGGCGACGGCGCGCTTACGAATCAGAGCGTCGACCATACGTCTCGGAGCCTCAAACGTTACAGTTTGCAAGAGATTGTCACGAAGCTCTTCCGTGAGCGTAACGTGTAGCTCGTCGTTGCGGTTCGACATTTTCGCTTTGTATTTGCCTTGATACACAAAGTCCCCGTTGGTCTCCATAACGTACTCGCGCTCGTTCGTCAGCGAACACGAGCTTCGTCGGCGTTGCCGAGACCTGCCAAAGCCGCACGCTCCCATTTGCTCCGCTAGCGCCGACATGACATCCTCCGGTTCGGCCGCGGGGTCTGTTAGTCTATTGTGCTCTTCCCAAGTGTATACGGGAAGATCGTACGCCGTTGCCTCCGAATCAACGGTCTCACCAAACCAATTCCTCGTATCTTGTCTACTGAGAGCGCCCACCCAGCGAGGATCAAGTGCGACGTTTTCTATGAAATGTTTCCTCGCTTCAGCCAAACAGGGGAGTCTAAGTGTACGCAGGTTGGCTGTTCTTAGGACAACTTTGGACGAGCTTGCTTTCAGACCCAAACGTTCCCGTTCAGCTCGCTTCTTGGCAAAGTGAAAATTGTCTAATTGGTCAGAGTAAGGTTGCAGTTTCTCGTCCACTACATTCAACCCCACCAACACCGTGTACTGTGTTTTCAGCTCTTTCTGAGAGTACGTAGTCTCCGGGCTGTAGACTTCGCTGAGCCTCCCCTTCATCAGCAGATCGTGTGTACGTTTGGGTATCGTGAACGTTGAGTCTGTATGTTTGTCAGACGTGACAACGTCGTGTAGCGTGTACGTTTCTCCGCTAGTGGTCGTAACGAGGACCGATTTCAGCTCAAGCATGGTTTTGAATTGGCTCATAAACAAACCAGCACTTGCCGTTTTTGCAGATTCACCGGACCTAACGTAAATCAGGTCCGTGTTAAACTGAGCGAAACGTGGTATATCGTGGAGGCCGACATCACCGACAAGATTGGGCTCCAAAAACACTAGCTTCTCCGCCATTCCGGGTTCTTTACGGCGCGTATCGCCGACTAGCACAAACTTTAGAGTTGAACCTTTTCTCAAACGGACCGTTTGTTCTGGGGTGGGTACTTGCAGGCGGACGTCTGCGTCGTGGTATACAAGTCCGCCGGTGGCTTGGTCGTGATATGTGCCAAACGCCACGTAACGTAATAAGTCCGAGGCTGACGCGTACATTTTTTTAGACTTGAGGGTCTCGTAGTACTCCACCATCATGTTGTGGACGCCATCCATACGCGCTTGAGAGTTGGGTTGAATTGTAGGCTTAATCGTGTTAAGCCATCGCTTTAAAACGGCCGTGTCCAAATCCACGAAACGCGATGCCAAACCCCGCTCTTCCAAGTACCTCTTTGTTCCTGCGTCCGCTACAATCTTGTAACCGGGCATCGTCTCGGCGTGCCGCTTGATGCTGTCCACGTGCCGGGCAACGTTCTCACAACAACCCACCCATACGGTGAAATAGAACAGTTCGGGTTTCGGAACTCCATTGGTATCAACCGCACGATCAGGCGCGTGCCCGTCAGACGCGCCAGGTTCGGCTCCGGTCGACGACGAGTCGCCTTCCTTCGAAGAGGGGTTGTGGCCGCAACATAACGATCCCAGTATAAGACCAAGTAGCGCGATCTCAGTCACCCGGGTCGATGCGTAGGCAACGAAACCTTCACGTTTGGTTTTCTTAGAGCTAACCATTGTGCGCTTCCGTTGAAATGTGCCGTTGGTTTATTCCCTGAGAATTTGAAAAACTGAGGGCTCGTCTGAGTGTATATATATATATACACGGCACAAGCTTACGTGACACGGACATCCGTCGGTCGGGCTAACGTTGGGATTACTCACAGACATGCGTCAGTCGGGCTAACGTTGGGATTACTCACAGACATTCGTCGGTCGGGTTAACGTTGGGATTACTCACAGACATCCGTCGGTCGGGTCAGCGTTGGGATCAATCATACACATCCGTTGTTTTATAAATGCAAAAAACCTTTATTCAACAAATATATATTATTTTATAAAACTTCAAACATTTATATTTGGAACTTTCAATTGCGTCCGGTTGATCCAAAGCCTCCGATACCACGTCCCGTTTCATCAAGTGTCCGTTCTTCGACCAGGTCCGGGTAACAGATCTTCTCGCAAACCAGTTGAGCCACCCTGTCGCCTTTCTTCACTTCAAACGTCTCCTTGCTGAAGTTAAAGAGTACAACGCTCACGTTTCCCCTGTAGTCCTCATCCACTACGCCGGCACCGACGTCGATGAAGTGTTTAGCCGCCAGGCCCGATCTTGGTGCCACTCGCCCATAGTATCCACGAGGAACGGCAATCTGAATGTCAGTCTTCACGATGGCCCTGTCCATGGCTCCAACGGAGTAATCGTAGGCACTGTGGAGATCATATCCCGCAGCTTTAGTAGAACCCCGCGTGGGAGGCACGGCGCGCTCAGAAAGTTTAGCAAACCTAAGTACGGGCGTCTCTCTTTGACTCTCTATTTTTCGCCTCTTTGATGGGGAAAGTGCAGACGTGTCTGTAACATCTAAGAAGGACATGTTGATCCCGCGGAGCGTTTAGAGTTTTTTTTAAAAAAAAAAACAGCAAAACGAACCCTTATGCGCCACTGGTTTTCAAAAGCCCTACCGGGTAAACTAGATCCGTATGAGGGGTATGGCACAACGCGAATGGATCACTTGTACTCACACTCGCGCGTGACCGTTCTAACCCTCAAAAATAACACTTTTTATAGTTGCCGAAAATCTATCATAGTCGGTGCGTATGCGGAACATATTCCGTGGTAACAATACAAAAAAATTCAGTCTTTGCTAACCAATTTAATTTAATCAATTTAGGTCAACAACCTCGTACGACTTGCTAGGATTGGAAAGCGGCACGGTATTGTGCGCTTACTTATGGTTACGCGGCTCATAAAGTACACACATCCGGGTTTTACGTAACAACGGACATAGAGACAGTGCGCGTACCATGACCCAGACAACGAGAAGTTTCTTACCGCATTCGGAAACCATAACCGCTATTCGCGAGTGTGTCATGTATACCGCAGTGGTCGTAATACCCACGACGGTCGCGATCGCTTTGGCCACACGTAGCCATTTGGGTAGGGTGCTGTTGTTTATTTTGTGCACAACCACATCGTATACATACGGACCTACCACGCTACATAAGATCGCAACTTTTATGATTCTCGTAGAAAACACCCGATATATCATAACCCATAGCCGTTTGAGCGGGTTGTTGCTTCTTACTTTATGCGTCGGGGTGACGTACGTCTGTGGGCTAACTATGCAAGAATGTATCCCCGCTGTCGTAATAGTTGCAAAACAAGCGGGTTGCGTAGTATACTCACGTCGCAGCGCAAGAAACGACGCGCGATGTTCGCGAACACCACATGCGGTTGAGCCGAGTTGCTTTCGAGTATTTACTCCCGTTTTATAGACGATTACGTGAACACGCGCCGTGTTCCTGACACGGATTTTATGTTACGCGTGTCGTATAATGTAATCGGATCGGTTGCGGTGGTCCAACGGGTGTCATACTAACTAGATGAGCGTAGAGTTGTTGTCGGGAACTTCAACATGTTGTGTTTTAAATGCGAGTCTATCAATCCTCAACGTTTGTGTGAGCGTTGCCAATCGCTCGTACAATCCGCGACGTTGACGCGGCTAGGCAAAAACGAGCGGCCGTGGTGTTGTTCCATTACCCCGTTTAGCAGCGCGGACGCCGATTCGGCTCATTCGCCGATCTTCAGAACTGACATTGTGGCACGCTCGATTACGCTTCAGAACAAGGTTCCGATGATAGAAGTTAACGAGCCAATGGACACGTCGTAAAAAAAAACGGAGGGAAGGCCGTTGAAGAACCGAGTGACGGTGGAATGACATGAACATTTTGTCCAGTTCGCGAAATGAACTCGGTACACGGAAACCACACGTTGAAACTTAACTACTCGGGTCATCGAAAAGAAAAAAAAAATCCAAGCGGAGACAACACAACGTGCAAACCAAACGGTTAGATGATGTGATGTTCTAGCCTATAACAGAGCCCGAGACGTCGCATAAAAAAAATGCACGTACGTCTTCGACAGACAGCGCGTACGATTAGCTGAAACCCCCGAGACGTTGCATATGTAATGTGCGTCTTAGAAAGACAACGCGTACGGTTGAACAGAATGTACAACGGGGTTTTTTTTCTCACAACCGACCGTGCGTTACACTTCTTCCATGTGTGACCTGGAGGTTCCCTATAAGAAGAAGCAACCGGCCCGGTTCTGATATGGTTCGGCAGATCTGTTTTAACATGGGTGAATTACAATTGATACTGGGACCGATGTTTTCCGGGAAAACCACCGAACTCATCGGAAGACTAGACGTGCAACGGGCTTCCAAGAGACGATGTCTCGTGATCAAACACGCAAAGGATCGCCGATACTCAGACTCTCACGTAACAACGCACAAGCTCAATACGATAAAAGCCACGACAACGGTCTCGTGTCTGATCGAGGCCGAACGCGAGGCGGCCGAGTATGCTGTGATCGGAATCGACGAGGCACAGTTTTTTCCTGACGTGGTCGAATTCTGCGAGAAGATGGCCAACGCGGGCAAGTTGGTGATCGTGGCGGCGTTGGACGGAACGTTCGAAAGAAAACCCTTCGGACGTATACTGGATCTGGTCCCGTTGGCTGAAGACGTGGTGAAGCTATCCGCCATCTGCGCGTGTTGTCGCAAAAAAGCTGCATTTTCTGAACGCATCGTTGCGGACACCGAAGTGGAGCTGATCGGTGGTGCGGATATGTATCGGGCCTCGTGCAGAGCGTGTTACGTTCCGCGTAACGCGGCGTAGCTGTATAACATTGACCGTAGCTGTTGGCGCGCTATCACGGTAGCTGGATGTGCCGAGCAGCCGTATTGCAGCCACGTAACAGCTAATTTTGAGGAGCTACGGCCCGATATGGGATTGGGACACATCTTATATGTTTGGTTTTGCCGCTGTATTTTCCTCACTCATTGTTATTTTTTATAATAAAACCAAATGTTGCCACAAAAAAGTCTGTATAAAATTTGTTGCAAGGAAACAGAACACAGACATTTATTCAGATGTTGTTTATTGGCACGTGTAAACACCACGTTGTATGTACGCTTACATATACACGACCCAATACCTAAAGTTTAAACTGAGCTAACATGTGTCATATAGAGCACGCCAGCACTCATGCCGCGTTGTATCGCCCCATCAACCAATTTGGGTCCACGTTCATTCCATACGCTAACATTGAAGCGTGCTTATAGACCTCAAAGGATGCCAGCATCGCATACAAAATTGTACGCGTTATGCAAGATAAGGTCTCGTCTTGTGGATCATGCTTGACTTTGCGGGCCCGCAACAGGTCTCGCGTAACACCCTGTAGCCTGTGCGGTTCCAAACGGTTCATGAGCTTCTTAAGTTGTGCCCTGCAGTGTTCTTTGTTCATCTTCGCTGTCGTACACGAATGATCCTCCGCCCGCCGGGATTTTCCACGACAACCGCGACACTCGATCATTATGCATTGCAGCACCCAAACTTCCAGCAATAGGACGACGGTTGCGTATACGGCTTTCACCACGTTCTCCTCATTGTAGGCGCCATCGAGCGGCTGCGGTAGCACCCACACATCCAGCTCACGCGGGTAGTCGACGTATCGTTTGCGAATACCGGTCATGGGGGAAAGCGAAGACGTGTGCGCGAGATATGTGTAGAATTCGAACGAGCTCATTAAAACGCAAACGATTGTGCACACGATGTGCGCCACTTCCATGTTGGTAGCCGATAGCGATCGCAGTTGTAAAGCGTACTGGGCGCCGGCTATTACCCCGGGTAATTTAAGGTTATGTACAGCAATTTTCACGCTTTTGATATACTCTCGCTCCCGGTCCGTATCGTGAGTGCACCGCTGGTCGCGAACCCGCGACTCGCAGCAATCCTGGGCACAACATTCCACTAGAAAGCGGCTCGGCAGCCCCAGTGTGTGATAAACGGCCGACGCGATAGTTGATATCTTATTTATATCCGAATTGCTCATCACGGATGCGTGTGCGCCGCTGGCTTCGGTGAATCTGTTAGCGCACAGCGTTTCAAAAGCAAACATCTTGTGTTCCATGGCGGGTGCGTTCTTTGTGTTAGTTATTTCGTTGGTATGACGGTCGTGCGATTTTTA
>JBBPBX010013540.1:14717-27003 GCA_038048925.1 Garcialebias charrua
AAGCGATTGCTTCGTCTCTATCCACCGCATCATGCCAATAAGCGCGCCGCTTGTTGCCTGCCAATGAGTTCAATCCGACCAACTCTTTGTTTATGAACGGGAGACGTACGATTGTCGAACACCCCGTTCCAACCCGCGTGTTCTCTGTGTTCGCCATACTCGCGTACAACGCTCGCAACACGTGAATTGTATAAATACTACAGATCCTACGCGTCCTACAGCGACTGTTCGCCGGCGAGAGTCTGAGGCGTCACGGCGAAGCTTACCATTCCTATCGTATACTCGCCGCCGCGGGGTTGTATGTCGACGGCCACAAAAGTGTCCCCCAGCGTGTAATCCTTGTAGGCGGTCACACCCCGACTGTCTACCAAGACTACGCCCAAGGATTTGTCTTTGATATCGAACATGTCCATCTCGGAGAACAAAAGTGCAATTTTCGATAGGTTACCGGCGTGTACCCGAACGCTTAGCACGGTTCCGACCGACACGTAGTCGGCTGTCCGATAGCGCGTGGCGACTGCGACGTTGCATATGGTATGTTCCGTCGCGTAGACCATGCATTTTCTTCTGAGTCTATGCCAACCCGGTTCCGCCAAATCGTAATAATCGCTCGATCCATCACCGCCGGGAGCGGGGAACGCCAACAGCGAATTAAAGTCTCTGGCTCTAACGAACGACATGTTGTTTGGATTTACAAAAAGTAGGTCCGCGATTTTGCGGCCACGACGTTTAATAGTGTGTATAACAAGCAGGCGTCAACGTGCCCTTCTGTACGTACGCGGCTCTTTGGCGAGGAGTGTTTACTCGTACGTGATGGCGTTTATACACAAAAGAGCATCTGTATTTTTGTAAAAATCGTTTATTAAATGTATAAAACACATTGAAAACACAAGTTACAAATCAAAACCGCGGCCGACCCGTTCTTTTACTACGTGGCGTTGGGCCTGTCGTGATGGTATGCGCACCACTCCTCCAAAGACACGTTAGTGGTCGGCTCAAATATAGCCGGTACGCTTTTCAGTATCACGTCGTCGGTCATCTGCGCTATCTCCATGGGAGTAAATGGCTCCGCCTCGGCCTCGGATTCGTGCACCATGCTGACGCGTATACTACACAGGCAGTGTCCGTATATCGCGGTTATGCTCAGGCTGCCCGTAAGCAACCCAATGTCGGCCGATGGGCTTTCCACAATCAATCTGATACAAGGAGACACCGAATCCACGACAGAGAACGCGTCGATGCCGGAGCACATTGTGTCGTAAAGCCCTGCAAAGCGTTGCAATAGAGTATGAGGCACGACAACCGAGAACGCGTTCCTCGGTGGGAAAGTCGTACAGTCGGTGTGATACGCTGGTACCAGGTAGGAGCTCCACGCGAGGGTCAGTTGATCCAAGCCAGGAATAGGGTTATCACTCGCGGACCTAAGCGCCTCGATGATTGTACGTAGTGCGCTGCGATGTTGATCGTCGTCGCCTGCCGACGATAGCGTACACAGTTGGTTGTCTACGGCACACAGGGGGAACGTAAACATACCGGGCTCGAGTTTTGCGTTGCGGTCGACCGTCGCGGCCGTTCTGTTCGAACATTTAGCGCAAACAAAATTGAACTCGGTCCACTTGGAGCTCGAAATCACAGCCAGGCTGCTCTTGACGTCTCTGATACACCATGGCCCACTGGACACGGCGAACCCCAATAGGTTCACGGTGGCCACGCGAGCTTGTTCGTCGTGTATGCGAAACGTACGTGTGTACGGGACGGTTTCGGTCCCTGCGATCTGTATCGCGGAAAGGTGAGGTGTGTCGACGGTCCACCGGGACGAGGTCTTGAACACGTCGTGCGTTATAACTCTGGACGCTTCCGCGTTTAACGCGGCAAATTTGATAGGTATGCGGTCGTACGTGCCTCGCTTGTATGCGGTGAGCGACACGCCGTCTACCGTGAACAGGGTGCTGCGAGACCCGTTGATTATAATATCGGACAGGTCAACCGGGACCATAATCGCTTGGTTGGCCGCCACATCTTTGGTGATGAGATGCAACAGCGTATACGTCTTATGCGCGAAGGCCATGGTCGTCGACGACCCGCGCGCCGACACGGCGCGTTAGTACGTTTTTGTTCACGAGAGGCACGCGCTCTCGCCCACACACCGGCCAAATCTGCGCCGCTTGTTGCCGTCGTACATCGTGACAAACACCTCGCGTCCGCGCACGTCGTTCGCGCACAAATCTCGATAGAACTCCCTGCAGCCCACGCAATGGTAGGCGATCTCTCGTTTCCGTTTACCAAGCGCGGTCTCGCGAGGAGGTCTCAGCCACTCTTTTTGTTTCGTGTCGTCGAGCCAGCGTTGCACGTGGTCGTCGTCTTCGCACGAATACGGCATTATCCGTAACACCGTCCTGGGAGTGAGGGACGGAGCAGAGGGAAACGAGGTCGGGTCTATGAGTTGTAACATGAGCGACGCGCGATAGAGCAGACTCGCCAAATTCACGACTAGCTTTTCGTGCAGAGCGCTCGTCGAAATCAAAAGCGTCACGTCGCCCGACGCGTCTTGAATCCCGGCGTCGCATATTATTTTATGCGGGATATACAAGGTTACGTGATTATCCCGTCGATCGGCAGCGTACAACGTGACGGCGCCCGTCGCTACGAGTTTCTCGAGCGCCGCGCCCAGTTCCTTTGTCGTGTTCGCGTACACAGCGTCGGGGTCCAGTTGCATGTCACGTACCACCGCCAATCTGCACACGGCCAACTTTTCACCGGGCAAACGTGTGATGTGTTCCTTGTTGTATTCCATGGCGCGTATCTCGTCGGGTCCACACGTGGGTACCATGTGTTCGGGACACGTGTTCATAAGCGAGTTGAAAGCGGCGTTTGCGAGCTTCAGACGGCCCCTAATCGATTCCACGGTAGCCAACAGGTTCTGTTTACACGCGTCGACCGCGGATTCTTCGGTCACGCCGTACATTTGGCGCGGGAGGCTCATGTCTATCAGGCAATGAGCAACCAGTTTACCCGCCCTGTTCACGAGCGTACGATCCGCCCGGTGCGCGACCAACACCCTCGAGTTCGACCAGCATTTGTTCTCCGGTTGATACGGATGAGCCACGACGTCGCTTCCCGCGGGTGAGTCATCCTTTGTCTCCCGCGGTGAAGGCGGCGGCTCACGGGGGCTCTTTTCGCACAACATGGGTCCGCCGAACATAGCTGTGATGCAACCCGCAGTGGCGTGTAACGCTAATGGATATCTATGCACGGTAGCCTGGCATGGGTTGCACTTGTGGAATTCATAACACTCCACGGGCTTCGAGGATAGTCCGGTGATGCGTTGCAGCCACGTTTTCTCGATTTCCACGAACGTGGTCTTGACGCTGGAACTGCCGACTTTGAGTCTCTCCAGCGTCTGTTTTGCAAAGTGCTTGTTTTTTGCCGGCTTTATCAAAGTGTCCCACGGAAAGAAACCCGTGCCCATTTTGGACGCGATGAGCTCGGCCGCCTTCGCCACGAGCACGTCTCTGAGTACGCCGGCGTCGCGGCACGCTATGTGGTTCATGCAATATTTGTCGTCCTTGTAGAGCGTCCACGCAAATACCGGCTCGCCTCCGGCGTCTGCCGCTACCAACTTGGTCGACACGGCACAGTACCCCTCGTCCAATTCTGTTCGCGTAACCTTCAGCACACGTTGGACGGAGACGTCGTCCGCCGTAGTAGACCGCAGCCACGCGCCCGACGCGTCGAACGAGGGTCGCCTGCTAAAGTATAAAACGAGGTCGTCTTTTTCCAACGCGTGCCACGGGGTGGTATCGAAGCACGATGCGTCGTCCGGTTTCAATCTAACGCAGTCTCCTTGCATGACGCACGCTATAAACGTCTGGGTTACGGCGAGGTCGCACGGCGACCTCATGCTCTTGAACGCGGCCAAACCTCGAACCTTCACGGACACGGTATTGATCTCGTCGTCCGCGGCGACCGTGTGCGTCAGCGCGAGGTATGTTTTCTTTGCCACGTGGCAGTACACGGAACAGCTGTTTTCGTACTCGAGTTTGACACGCCGGTCTCTGGTAAACGCGTCGGTGACGTTCAGCATGTCCCCGCGAGGTGACCTGGCTAAATATATAGGGTATCCCAGGGACGTGAGTCGCCCCTGTGGGTCTTTGATCAGTGCCTCGTGGCGGTTGTGTGGCTTTATCACGTACATTCGCTTTAGCGCGTCTTCGACTAGTTCGCGGTGTACGTGACGCAGGAAAGCGGGAACCTCGTCTCCTGCCGTCTTAAACTTGCTCCGTATCGCGTCGCGAGCCCGGTCGACGAATGCGTTCAGGCGCTCTTCTTCTTCTGCGTCGGAAGATAACTCACCCCTGTGCTCGCTCGACAGGTCGTTCTCGACGCGGTCGTCGGGACCGTAGCCCACGGCCACCATAACGCTGTCCGTGTCGCCGTAAATCACTGGACACTTGTGTCGATAGAACGAGGACACGCACTCGTTCACTACGGCGATTTGTCGTCGTCCGTGACCGGATATCAGCGGGCCGCACGGATAGGGTGCGGTGCCGTAAAATGAGTTGGCCAACACCTTACATTCGCCTTCCTGCATCTTATAGTACACACGCTCGCTCTCTGAGATGGTTGGCGATTTGAGTTTACGTTTGAATTCGGCTCGTTGATTCAGGTAATACTCCACGGACGAGGCGAATACACCCGCTGCTCTACGAAACGAGCGTGTGTCGTCGTCATACTTGAGAATCAGCGACGCGCACGGAAAGCCCTCAACGTCCCAACGGTAACACACCCAACCTTGAATGTCGTGAGGAAAGTTGGTGGGCGGCCACGGTATGGTGGTTTCCGGTGAAATGTTGAGTGCGCACATTATAGATGGATACATGCTGGCAAAATCGAACGATAGTTCGAGTCCCATTCCTGGACCGGAATAATGTAAGCCCGTCAACGGTTCGCATACGGCTCCTCCTTTCCACGATTCGCCATCACCGCCGGTCGTCGAAGAAAGGTCACATCGCTTTCGGTCTTCGCAAAGGGCGCCGACGGGTCCGGCCCACGCGCGTAACGTATTCAATGCAAACTTGAGTTGGGGCATTTGGACGGAGTGAATGCTCTGCACGAACCCACCGAACATGTCGCCTCGTCCGTGTACGACAACGTCGATGTTGAGCGTGGTCCTACATCTATGGAATAACGCCGACACCGGGTTTAAAGCTTTGGCTATCCGCGCGCACAACTGGGAATCCACCAAGTTGTACACGAGTACGGCAAACAGTGCTTTGCCGCCGCTCTTTATCATCGCGTCCATCTTGTCGTAGCTCACGTCGGCGACCTTGTAGAGTTTCCTCGTTTGCTTGGCGGGTCGACTGTGCAGCTTTCTGTGTCGCGCGATTACAAAGGGCGCAACGTCGTTCAGTTTCATGCTGGTGCACGCGTATTTTATTTCCCTGGTCCCGGCCACCCGATACAGGTCGATCACGTTCATGCCACAAGCGTTCATTTTGAAATGGCCCAACTTAGCCTTGTTTTTGTTGAACATCCCCACGCGCTGAGATATCTCCCACATGCTGGCGACACGTGAACCTGCTCTCGCTGCAGTACCGCGCCAACGTCCCTGATCATATCCTTATACAGTTCTATGTACCGTACGTTTTCGAATTGAAACAACGGCGCGACGTCCGCGGACAACGCTTGCGCGACAAACAGTGCGTTCCACGAACGTAACAGCCTATCGCAACGTTTTACATCTGAGGGCGCGGTGGGATGTCGACGGCCGTACGGCGTCTCGGAGTAGAAGTGTACCCGCTGGTTCAAGACCCGCAAGTCGAAGTCGGCGTTGTAGACGTACAGCAGCTCGACGGCGTGCGTGTGTAACAACCCGATGGATCTCTCCAACAGTTCAAACTCGCTCGGGCAATCGTATATTTGCACACGTGTCACATCGTCTATCCCCACGTCCCGCGCCAACTCGCGGTCGCGCGTTAAGTGTTCTCCGTCGACTTTGGCCCTGTTGTACAGCACAATCAACTCTTTTCTATGCGAGTCTTTAACAGCTTTTGCGACGTGCGTGTTCATAATCACAATGGATACGCATGTGATTTCGTGCTGCTTTCCGGGCATGTCGGGGATTAGCGTCGGAATCGTGACACTCGGCGCGCCTTTCGGTAAGGCTTTTTTGTACTCGCCGAGTTTCGTCATCTGTTTCGCTCTGTACTCGGACAGTTCGGATATGGTCTTCTCTGTACAGTAAGGGAACGCGTGTCCAAACGATTCGCACGCAAGTGTCGGGGTCCTGTAGGCGTCGTTGTATACCGTTTCGATATCCAGACACGCCGCTTTGTAAAAATACGGAGCGTGTTCGGCGTCGAACACCCGCGCGTTCCGTTCCGATATCTCGTGGTCGTATATTAGATCCGCGGGTGACAGAGTGTCGCTTCGGTCGACTTTGTCAAGCTGCACAAAATACGTTCGGCCGAACATCACGTCCGAACACAAGGCGGGGGTGTTTCCGTCTCGCGATACGTAGTAACCCCTGTCCGGACAAAAATCACCAAACGTCAATGCGCCTTTCACGCGCTTCATGTACGTGGACGCGAGTTGTATGGTCCTAAGCGGAACAAGCGCTGCCTTCACGGCGCGCTTCAAGTCTTGATGAGCCAGCGTGACCGTCACCGGGTCCGCAACGAAATGCATGTCCCACCTCTTGCAGACGGCCGTCCATTTGTCGTCGTTGTCCTCAGATGACAGTTCCAGATCGAACCCGACAATGGGTCGTAGGTTGTTGACCTTGATGTTGACTGTGCTGTACACGGTCCGCGTCCCCACGGGCGCGTGTACAACCAAAGCGCGACATAATAAGGTTTCCGATCGCGTGCAAAAACACACAGACTTGATCATTAGGCCACACAAGGTTCGGTTATTCTCCAAGTCCACTCTCTTCCGTTGGGGGTACAAGAGCGGAAAGAGCTCGTGTAGTGCAGAGGGACCGTCCATCTTCCTACACCGTCGTCGCGTAATGAGCCGGATTTCGTTGACCGCGAGGTAGTCTCCGTGCTGATATTACACGTATTCGATCCAGCTCCGTTACCCTCGAGTCTCACGACATCGTTATTAACAACCTCGTCGCCCGTTCTATTTGTAGGCCGTCTCTGTTGTTATAGTGTATCGACCGACCGACCGACCGTTTACCACACAGCCAGCTGGGACGCTTTGTTCCCGACCGACCGTTTACCACACAGCCAGCTGGGACGCTTTGTTCCCGACCGACCGTTTACCACACAGCCAGCTGGGACGCTTTGTTCCCGACCGACCGTTTACCACACAGCCAGCTGGGACGCTTTGTTCCCGACCGACCGTTTACCACACAGCCAGCTGGGACGCTTTGTTCCCGACCGACCGTTTACCACACAGCCAGCTGGGACGCTTTGTTCCCGACCGACCGTTTACCACACAGCCAGCTGGGACGCTTTGTTCCCGACCGACCGTTTACCACACAGCCAGCTGGGACGCTTTGTTCCCGACCGACCGTTTACCACACAGCCAGCTGGGACGCTTTGTTCCCGACCGACCGTTTACCACACAGCCAGCTGGGACGCTTTGTTCCCGACCGACCGTTTACCACATAGCCAGCTGGGACGCTTTGTTCCCGACCGACCGTTTACCACACAGCCAGCTGGGACGCTTTGTTCCCGACCGACCGTTTACCACACAGCCAGCTGGGACGCTTTGTTCCCGACCGACCGTTTACCACACAGCCAGCTGGGACGCTTTGTTCCCGACCGACCGTTTACCACATAGCCAGCTGGGACGCTTTGTTCCCGACCGACCGCTGTGTGTTATTACAGCTGGTTAGTGACCATACAGTTTATAAGTATCAGCGGTGCTCCGGTGTTCGCGGGTCTGTTATGTGACACGGATTACGCGTTGGTACTTGTGAAGCGATAGACGCGTCGAGATGACCGGCAAAATTACGGTCTCGTCTAGCAACATGGATTGTTATGTCTTGCCTTACATCGATCGAGACACCGCTGTACTTGATCACGTTTCTGTTCCGAACGATCGCGGTGTATTCCTTTTGGCATTGCCTCGCGATCGCATGAGCAACACGGGCGTGGACGAACTGTCGTTTTGTGCGTTGTCGACTGAAGACAAGGCTTTGTTTCAACTGCTCCTGTACGTAACGTACTGTTGCAGAGGCACCGTGTTCCAGGTGACTCTCGAGGACCCCGACTTGGTCAGTATGTCTCTTCCGATACGCGAGGACTTTGCGTATGGACGCTTATTCTGTTTCACAATGGATTTGGCTACGCCCGAACTCGATGTCGGGCCCAACATCGGGGATGCGGCAGATGCGTTCGAGGGAGATGATGTCGACGTGTTGGGTTCACTCGACATCAGCGTGGACATGGGTGTGTTTACAGAAGCGGGACATAGACATGTTAGATCGAATGTGGACGGTGAAAACCGGAGTGTAACGGAACTATACAACGCTTTCATGCGTCTCCAGTTGGCGAGGAAAAGGATATCCTCCCTGAACAACGTAATGGTTGTGCAACGAGACGCGAAGAAGGAACTCGAGCCGCTATTTGACTGGATCGACGTCGACAACGATATGTTATATGCCGATAAAATAGATAAAAAGATGATAAAGACACTACAGGGATCCCTGTATACGTCGTTGGGTCAGTACGGCAAACAGCACGCGATGATGCTACCCGAGAGCGTCGTCGCACTAGACCTGAAAAACCTGGAGAAGGCCGTGGGTCGTGTCACAGACACGACGTCGCACCATAGAGGACGCGAGTTGTTTAGCGAGCTGGCTCGTAAACTTACGGTCACCGAGTGGTGTCGGCACGAAGTGCTACGCCGGTATGATGGGACAGTGCGTCGAGACGTGCTTTTCTTGGACAAACTGATGCGGTTCACATCAACGCTGGCGAGCGGCGAAAGCCGTGTCGACACGGAGGGTTTGATTGTTTTTCGATATACTTTACGCAGCCTGATTGATCACGACGATCCTGATCTGTTTACACGAACGCTCATGCACAAACACGTACCCGTGGCGAGCGGCTACATGGACGCCACCTTGCACGAGATACGATCAAAGAACAGGACGAAGGTTTTGGCCGACGCGTTGACCGGCGGCCGTTGCAAATGCGTGACAAAAAGGCGCGAGTTTGGCGAGTGCTCGGGTCGGTGCGAAACCGCGTACGGGTGTTTTTACAACGAATCAAAAAAACACCCGTTTGCATTGAGCCAAAAAGAACAAAGTCACTATTTTGCACGGCTGTACCCGCACCTGGGCAAGCTCGAGAGATTGAGTAAGGAACTGAAACAGAGTCTACGGAGCAACGGAAAACAGTTTGAGCTGATAGCCGATACAGTGTGTGACATTCTCGTCAACGGACGTATCGACGATCAACACGCGCTGTATCGCGGAATACGCGACGTATTGAGCGTGCAAATGTTGAATTCCGATATGTCCGTCGGCCACCACTTGCCTACCTTACACGCAGATCTGTGCAGAAATCCCTCCGCATCCACCCACAGTCCTCTGAAATTGTACGACGAGGCGATGGTGAGGTACCTGTTTGTCACGCATCTGCAGGTCGGCAGACTGTTTCAAGCCTCGACCACGTTCAACTACATAATAACAAACACGGCGCCGAGGTACACCATAGAACGTATCATGTTGATGAACATCACCGGTCCCGGCGAGGGTAAAAGTTACGCGAACGGCGTGTTGACCGAGCAGTTTCGCTTGGTGTCCGGGTGCGTTGAAACCCTAACGTCGTTTACGCCGCAAGCGTTCAAATATAAACAAAATAGAACGGCGTCGGTGGTGATCATAGACGACGCTCACATAACGCACGAGAAAACGTCCAAGGCGGTAGACAGAGAATCGAACGTGATACCCAACACGTTCAAGAATCTACTGGACCACAGCGTTTTGGAAAGCGAAGTGGTCACGAAGAACGTCACGACCGGCCGGTCCGACACCGTGAGTTACCAAGCCGTGCATAAATGCGGGTTCGTCTGGAACACGAACACGATGGGCTTCGTAAGCGAAGCGTGGGCCGACAGATGTCTGATAATGGAATCGGAGTATTCTAACGACCCGCCACGGACACGCAGCACTAAACAGCTCATGGACGTGGTGGAGCGCGAACGAATGGATCGCGTTACGCAGATATGCCTGTATCGACAAAACCTGGTGCAGTGTGCCACGATGATCGCAAACTCGGACGCGATGCAATTCACCGCGCGCTACGATGTCGCGCGACAACATTGCCTGGACGCCATACGAAAAACGCACGTCGTGTGCGAAGGCGGCGTCGCTCGAAGAGTGGAGGGGCGGATAAATCAGTTGGTGTATGCGGAGGCTATGAAGTTAGCGTGTCACTTTGTTTTCGACATATGGATTCCGCCGTGGACGGATCTACCCACACCAGCGGACTTTACGGACTACGCGGATTACGCGACGAGTGTAAACGCGAGCAGACTGAGGGCACTCAACGCACTGACTTTTGGTCAAGTCGCGTTGGAAGTAAACGTCGTCTACAAGCTCTGTGTTGCTGCCTGCCTACCCGACATTTGTCCAAGAGTACTTGACATGCAAGCGCGATTCGTTTGTAACATCCTAGGCCACGTGTTGACGCAAATACACGCACAGGCTCTGGACACACACATCAAGGAGTCGAAGTTGACCGTATCTCAACTGGATCGATTTCAAATCGAGGACGATGTTGTGAAAGGCGGCAGCGAAAGCGTGCACGAACTACTAGTGTTGGCGGCGGACTGTCGAGTTCCGGTCAGACACGGCGGCGATGGGGCGATGCGCAACCGTCGCCGATTGTGCACGTACAAGCTGTCCAACAGCGCACATTCGGCACGCAAAGCCAGAGGCGTCAGAGACCAACGTAAAAGGGTGTCATGCATATCCGTCTCGCTGGAGCTCGTCTACGACCTGTTGGCTTTGTACGCGCCACGGTCGCACGCGGCGTTCTGGACGGCGGTGTCAAACGCGTTGTTGGATGCGTTTCAAAGCGACGGCGCTGGCGAAACCGCTCTAGCTCAGTGCTGCGCCGACGAGCAACGGCCGACGCCACACTTAACATTTACGTTAGATTTCACGGAAGACCCCGTGCAAGCAACTGTCTTGGAAGCAACAGCGGGGGTACGGTTCCTGGACGAACTGTCGTTTGATAAAAGCGTGTTGGGTGACCACGTGTATCGATGTTCCGCACCCGTATATTACGGAGGCGTACTCGTGCACCGACTAGGCGCGTCCGCACCACAGTCCGCGCAAGACGATAATCACATCAACGAGTCTATGGTTGGCCCGCGCGGAACATTTCACGGTGCCAGGTTATGTGTATATTCGTTACGATATCACGGTGTGCCCGTGGAGAACGTTTCGTCATTTTGCACGTCGAGGACCGTGTATCACCAAGACAAAATCGCGCTCAGACGCAACAAAGACGACGACTACGGTGGGTACATTTCGCGCCTGGAACCCGACTGGGAGTGGCGCGACGCCGTGGAGGTTTTCAACTCTGTCAGAAACGACTCTGTGTTTACCACGGACATGTTAAAATTGGACTATGTTTTAACGATGGTCTGCTTAGAAAGATTATACCACGGACACATGGAGTACACGGCTCGCACAGACGGGAACGTGGCGTTGGCGCTGCGACGAGGCGAGCGTCTGGGAGGCTCGCATAATACACAACAAGCGCGTAAGCGAACCAGCGGTATTGACAACAATGAAGACAATGTTAAGCGTGCTCGCGTGTAACCCTTTATACGCTTTGTTTGTTATACTGTATCAGTATTTTTTTATAAAAAAAAGTTTGTATGTGGGCTTACAATACTAATAAACACGTCGTGAACACATTGTGTATTTTCTTTGTTGGTTCATTTATTTACATGCATAGACAACAAAGACGGTGCTTTGTGGTTACAGAACATTTACATTATATACAAAAGATATATACATACAGACACACATGTTCAGGGCGATCGCGGGTTGTTTGTGTACGTGTTCTGACTGTTTAAGCTTGTATTGCGTTTCCATCGTTTGTTTGCCGTTAATATATACACGGCCGCGGTGGTCGTGCAGTACACGTGTCCTATAGCCGTGCACACGTTAAGTACCGTAGCCATGTGGCAACTGAAAACAAAGTTGAAATAAACGACGCTTATCAGCCACGGCAACCAACAGCATATAAACGATACAAAAGCGATGACCGGCAATGATTGGGCCAGTCTAAAGGACCGTCCATTAGCATAC
>JBBPBX010013540.1:40258-52241 GCA_038048925.1 Garcialebias charrua
GTACACCGTCACGTCGCGCGGATGCATGTCTTCACTAAAGACGAGTCGGGAAAGGCCGTTTTGTTTCAACGAAGTGTTTCTACCGGGCAGACCGGTAAGCCGGCTGAATCTGGACATTGACTTGAAGTGTTGCGGAGCTTGTAACGCTAGGTTTAACGGACCGACGGACGAGACGAAGCGAGTACGGATAGCCAAGGCTATAGGAACCAGTTTGATCCTCGTCATAGTGGAGTCGCTCACGCGTATGGGTTGTATCGAACGTGGCGACGTGGCGACGGCGCAGAAAGTGGAAGAACACACACAAAACGTCGGGAAGATAGCCGTGTACATGAGGTCGCCGCGAGGCAAATCAAAACTAAGTCTCAGGATGTTATGGTATCTGCCGTTGGACCTGTGCAGCTTGCACGGCATTCAGACATACCACACGTTGCTAGAAATGATGCAACGCGTGTCGCTGCAGTACGCGTTGTTGTCTTATCCAGCGAACGCGAGTTCGTGCGGACTGTGCGCGTTACTCACAGGCGGTGAAGGTGGCAAGGCCCTGAAAGTACGACGGCCTTGCGTCGCCGAGCGTCGGTCCGCCATCGACAAAGCGCCCTATTGCGTACGAAAGTGCGTGCGCTTACCCAACTGCGCTAAAGACGGCAACGTGTTTGCGTACGTAACCACGATCAACGGGACGGACACCGGGGGGTTCGACGGTCCGTTATCGTTGTCCGTCGGCCTGTCATCGAACCCGATAGGCTCGGACGTAACGTGTATGAATATAATCGGTGGTGCGAACCCGACGCGGATGCTTGTCGTTGTACGTGGGGATAAGACGGACAAACAACGCGATTTTGCGGTAACGGAAGAGCACGTACGAGAAGAGTCCGCCAGGTTGATGAACCTGTGGAAGGTGCCGGTGGTTGTGAAAGTGCTCAACACGGGATTGACGTGTATGGAAGCGACGGAGAAGTCAGAGTATCCTTGTCCGAAGCATAACAGGATACATTCGAATTGTAAATTGTCCGTTTTTGTATTCGCGACACGAACCGTGTACAAATGTTTTGTGGATTGAGCGGATGTGAGAAAGATTTGTTTTTATTAAAAAAAAACAAATGATAAATGAAAACTCAAGCGTGTGGTCTTTGTGTTTAATTGTTTATTGTCTAATTAATACAAAAAACAGTCGATTATAGCGACTCAATGTCCGCAGGCTCATCCTGCGTGGGATGTAAGCCCTTTCGGGTGTGCGACGGAGAACTCTGAACGTGCTGGAATATGACCGCGACGAGCTCGGGTGGATACGCGTGCAGTTGGTCCAAGGTGTGGTACGAACGCGTATCGTCTGACACTCTACGTCTAGGTTTCCCACGAGGACCACGTTGCGCGACTTCGACGTGTCGTCCGTTCACGACGCTCGAACAGTCCGCGCTATTACACAAAAGCCCTTTGAACGGATTGTTCGTCATGAACCTCGTTCGCTTCCTGTATTTGGTTTTGTACTGACAATAGTCCAGCCTTACCACGTGTTTGTCGCCACACGCGACCTTGAACGCTTTGTGTTTAAGGCGTTTTTTGTTCACGTGCCTCCGTGCGGGCGAGGCGCATCGCGTCACGTTCATGGGATGACGCTCGAGATCGTGGTAGAGTCTGTGCGAGACCCAACGGCGCCACAGCATACTCGAGTCGGGATTTTCCACAAAGAACTGCAACGCCGGATTGGCCCTGTGGAAGTGGTCGATTATCGCGAGCGCTTTAGTCACCAGGGAATCCGCCAGCTCGAGGTTCCTTGCATGTTTCGCTCGGGTTCGAGCGCTGCTGTATTGCTCGCATGGCGGACCCGCGAATATCACGTCTGGGACGGGACCTTGCCATTCCGACGCGGGATCCCAATTTAATATGTCGACGACGATATCGGCCCCGTGACTGCCGTCGAGGTCTAGTCTTTTGACCGTCCACCCGGCGTTTATAAACGGCGCGCATATACTACCGGTGCCGTCGAACAAGCTCAACAACACTCCCGGTTCGGTACGCGCCATCTACCCCGTCGAAGCGTCGGTGCACTTTCGACGTACTAATTCAACGAGTAACGTTAATCGTACGATTATCGGTGCGACCGCGAAGCGATGTGGCGTGTATTTATTGCGCTTGGTTACGCGTGTGTGGTGGCTTTGGCGAGCAACAGTGCGTCGTCGAACTCGGCTTCGCGGCACACACCTTGCATCGGTCAATGCTATAACAATAACGTACGCGACGGCTGCACCGACCCCGGTGTGCCTATATGTCGAGCCCAATGCCCGGTCGGGACGCCGCAAGCGACGAAGGGTACGTGTGGAAACCCGTGCCCTCCCGAACATCACGTCGTCACGATATCCGCAAAGCCCATTCGCGAAACCTGTGTGCCACACAAGCGATGTTCGCTACACGAAGAAATCATCAAAAACGCCACTCCTTGGCACGACACGATTTGTGGCAGCTTAGAAGACTACGAGATAATCGACGTCACCGCGAGTTATGCGTTTCCACCGCCGATTGTCCACAAAACGTTAAACAACCTGACCGTGTTGTGGCTAAGGACTCTGGCGGACGACGATATTCGCTTCTTGTACGACCTGTTACTGACCGAGACGGGGATACGCGCGCACCTGAAGGCCGATGGAAACGACGCGGCGGCAAAAATATACGAGGGCCACAGGCAAAACTTTGTGCGTCGCACGCTCCGTAATCTGGATGTGTTTTTGAACAACGTGCATAGCGCCGTGTCGGCCGTGTATTTTGCATTACAATACACGAAACATTACGAGCTAGCGCTACGGTTTTACAACGACGTGATAGCGCCGTTCACGGATCGCGTGGGACGTTGGAAACCAAGTCTCGAACCCAGAGTTTACATAACCCGACAACCCACTCCAGTCGAGTCTAATGGAACGTTGTTGATAAATGCGTTTTTTATCATCCCCTTGGGAACCATAAATAGCTTCACGCCAAAAAAAGTAGTTTGGTATACGTATCAAAGCACAGAGCCTGGGAAATTGTTTATGAACAGGAGATGTGGGTTTGGGGGTAATATAGTTAAAACCGAGATCGCGTGTCTAAGACCAAACAATGCGTCGTGGCATCACCTGCCATACGAGACCACATTCCTAACGCATCGCTTTGACATATCGTTGCTCATCCAAGACTTCCATTTAGGTTTGTTCGAATACGCAACTGCCGAGGCGTATTTTGAGATGTTATCAAAAGACAACAAGGTAACACAACATTATGTGGGTGCTGAGGCTCTCATAAATATCGTTTGGAAACCAAAGTTTAGTCCGTGGTGCAATTGTACGGCTTCGCTGCTGGACTACGCGAACCCACGCGGGTTGTGTTCACCGGCGTGCGTGGCGTCGACGCGACCATATAAAATAAAAGGGGTAGCCGGAATCAGCGACGATTGGACTTTGGACCTGTCTTACGAGCAACGTTCGGCGAAGAACGAAAACTCCGGACGGTTATTATACGGATCCGTGGCGCCAAACATCCACCGTTTCTGTTCGGCGACCAACAAAATCTATTCGGTAGCCGGAGGGCCCGATATACAGGCAAACAGTGCTCCGCTGGATGTCAGGCAATGCGACGTCATATTGATCGAGTTGCAGTTGGCGTTTGTGCAACAAACGCGCACCGTCGAAGATACATGCATTGAACCACATTCGGAGTCGCGTAACACCACAAGCGAGACATACTGTTTTGCCGTGCCAAACGACCTACGCCAGACTTTGGAGCGCGTAGCGTATCAGAACTGGGGCAATTTGGGTATGAGGATAAAGTTTGCGTCAACGGCCGCCATCTCGAAGATTGATCAGGTGGCGTTGTTGATCGAGTGGCTTCAAAACAAAGAAACTACGCCCCTTCCCAAAATTGTGGTGCTCAGGACGGACGCGTTGACGACCGACCCGCTCCCCCTATTTGTTAACCTGAGCAAATTATACGGACACCGCGTGAAGTTTGTCCCCGACATCGCGCTATCCTCCGTGCAAGATGTCATGATCGCAAGGGCATATCAAAGCGACCCAGCGGTTCGTCTTTCGGAAACGCAGGCTGCCGCCGCTAACGCTTTGTCTAACGTGGGCAGATTGATAGCGGAGTTCGGCGCGTACCTCGACATGGACACGGTATTGCTACAGAGTACGAGGAATTGCGACCGGTTAAACTTAAACATATGGCGAATTGGGACGTATACCTACGACAACCCGTACGTGATCGATCTACCGGGTTACATTGCCGACTATCGGCCGTCCGGCCTAATGGTGTTCGACGAGCTACGCAGGTTGTCCGACAATCCCAACGGCATCATCGTGTCACTACCCTCTGCCGGTTACGTCGTGTACCCCTCGTGTAAACGACGGCCGGAGCTCGTGAACCGTCACGCTCTCGGCGCAAATGTCGCGACGTATAACATGACCGCGTTGGCCGCCATTGTCGCGGACATGGTTAAGTGGGGGGTGAGGAGTTACGATTTGGGTTATTTGGATTATACCGTCGCAAGACTCGGCTCGACCGGCAGCATCCTGCGTAAGCTGGTAAACATCCTAGACGCGGCGGTCGAAAAACACGGAACGCTTCATTACAGGTACACCAAAAAATCACGGTTTGAATACGGGTCGCGAGCGCGGGTCGACGGCCTGTTCGGGCTAGACGCGGGTATATTCTTACAATCGGTGTCGCGAGACACACCCCACGTAAAGAGCTTCGTGTCGATACCCGGCGTTGACGACGTCCGCGTGGGGCTTTCGTCGGACACAAACGTGGGCGCGCCGCTAACACCCCTACACCGCGAGGAAACTTTAACCGGGGCAAAGGTCGTTAACGCCATCCCACAGAATGCGCAACGCGTGACTCTGCACGATCGTGGAATATCGTTGTACGTTGATCCAGAGTCGAGAAGACGAATATGCGTGTTGTACACCGGAAACGCGTCGACGGAGACGTCGAAGCCGCTGCGTTTCGAAACGCAACCGAGTGAGACGATACGAGACAAAGAGTGTATAGCGAGTGTGGACACGGGCGTTCACAGTGCGGTGGTTACACTAAGTGCCACGGACGCTACGACGAACCGGGCTCTGGCGCGTATCGCTGCAACGCTGAACTTAACGAACACGGACGCGATCGATCTCACTGAAAGTCACGCGTTCAGCGTGACAGAACCGACGGGTCCGCTGATACACTCTGCAATCTTGCGTTGTGTCAAAGGTTTCGGGGATTGCGCGGAGTTGAGCGACTTATCGGGGAACATCTGGCCGTCGGGCGGTCGCGGACGTTTGAGTTACGCGACATTTAACAACTCGACGGAAAGCGTATTTCTTCGTCTAGTCGTGGCCGTAGAACACGCAAACGCACTCGTCCCCGTACCGTGTAACAGCGAACCGTTTTCGTTTGGTCCGCCCGTCGAGGCCGGGCTGTGGAGCGTCTCCGGGGGATACTATCGGACCAATCCGAGCAGAAACAAAACGATCGAGAGTGTATTTATTTGGCTGGCGGACGTTGTGAAACGCGTTAGCGTAGTCGTGCATCGCTTGACGAGGCTGTATTGCGAAGATGACGGATTCAACGATTCGTGGCGCGAGCAATTGGCGCGAGTGAGAGATTGCGTAGACGAAGCGGACGAGAACTTGCGAGATGTAGAGATGCAACTGGGGGCGTTGCATTCGACGCGCGTGGCAAACAGACACTCGTTGACGCAACAACTGGCTAAGACCAGGGGGATCTACGAGTACACGTGGGCCGTGTGCAACACGTCGCTAGTTCTAACCCTACTAATCAACGTAGGAGCAGTACTGTCTATATGGTTCGTTAAACGAGCTCGGTCCGTGCCGTATCGTAAAATAAAATGACGATTGTGAGGATTGCACCGTTTGTGCTCGCAACGGTGCTCGCCTCGTGTGCGTTCGGCTCTGTGGGCGAGCACAACTCGAGTCTCGGCGACGCCGCTGACGATCCGACCCTGCGAGCGCAAACCAACGGCAACAATAGGATTGTTCTCGCGCCGGCCCGATGGAAGATATTACGGGACCGTACATTCGCCCGATGGGTTCGGTACACGTTCGACTTGGACGAGGGGTGGGATTTTATCGCAGCAGATTTTGTGTTTCCGAGTTGCACCGCTTACGCGTGCGTGGGACTGAGCGGTTACAGGCACACGTGTGAAGATCTATGCGAGGACCAACGGTTGATGTATGATCGACTACGGTCCGTCTCGGGCGACTACGTGCGAGCCGTAGGGTCTTTACGTGTCAGTTTGGGCGACCTGAAAACCGCTACGTCGAGAATAACCGCGGAAAGCGCATTGACCGCGAACCATCTGCTGTTCGAGGAAAGCCGACGTGTGGAACGGGTAGACGTGTTACGGTCCTACACGGATGCCATAGGCAAGATAGCGCAAACCCTAAATGTGACACTCAAAGAGAATATTCGCGGGCTTGGCGGTGGTACATCATTGGGAATTGCGTCTGTAAATGAGCTACGGGAACGTGTGAACCTGTGGCTTACCAATGCGCAGTTTGTGGCAGAGAAAGCGGTGAGCGCGCTACACGAAGCCCACAAGGCGCAAATGCGCGTCCAACTGTGCACACAAAGCGCTTTAAGACTGGACATGAGCGATTGCGACACGAGATCGACGCCGATTTACTACACAGACACGCCGACGCGCGTGTCACGTACCGATTTCGGTTTAAGTGTGCAAACCGCGAGAGAAACGTGGGATCCGGTTGTGCTACGGCGTTGGTACATGGCGTTTACGACCCTTGATCGCGGGAGTGCGCAAGTGTGCTGGCTAACTCGTGATATGATCACGGACGGGGCGCACGACTACGTTACGCCTCAGTGTGACCGCCGAGGTTTGTGCCACTCGCTCCTGATCGACAACAGTACGTATGCGTCGTGCAATGTACGAGACAATGATGAGTTACCCGTCGACTGCCCGGTAGTATGCGGCTCGCCGTGCGTCGGACCGTTGTGTTACGAGTTGGACTCGAAACGGTATGTGTTGCGAAACGCGATTCAACAAGCTGGCTTGTCGAGTGACGTCGCTTCGCCGAGATCGGTGCGTGTTCCGTATGGCATTTACAACCTTGACATCGCAGAGTTTAAACTCCGCGTTGAATCTATGTTAAAAAATACGTCAATCGCAAGGGAAGGGGGTGAGAGCGTATTACACGACGCGGCGGGCTTGCGGCTATTGGTCGACGAATACACAAAAAGCACCAGAGCCGACCAGGAGGTCCAACGGTCCGACTTACGGAAAGCGCGCGAGAATTGCGCGCAAGTACACGCGATGGCTATAGCGTCGATCGTATTATCAGCCATCGTTGCACCGCTATTGCTTACGATCGTCTTGTTGTGCACGAGGTCATGACGATGATCGTAACAATGGTACTATTAATACACGAGCCATTCCTGGTGGCAAACACAGTAACGGTATTTGTGGGTTTTTATTACGTGCACGCTTGGAAAATGGCATCGAGAACTCGCAACCCGACAACTAAACTCGCACGGACCGGAATAATACCGGACCGAAATAAGTATAGGTACGACGCCGCGTCAATGAACGAACATCTACATACTCTTAAAAACGAATGCAGGAGACGAAAATTGGAGATTCCAAAGACCGACTACGCGACGGCTAAAGTTACGCAGCTGTTGTGCAACTTGGCGAGTCGTGATAAGAAAGCAAACAAACACTGGCTTCAATTGTGTGACGACACACTAGCTCTATGCCTACCATTACGTGAACATCACAGGGCTTTAATCTCACACAGCTTGTTTGTGACGATGACGGGTAGTGTTGTCGCGCGGGCGCTCGAAGAAGCCACGTACCAGGAGTCCGCGAAGACAGCGGGCGACCGACCTCTCGATCTGTTGTGCGACCGCTATTTTGTGCGGAACCTGCTATGTCACGACTCGAGTAAAACCAGCATCGTCGAAGCTTCGGCCTATTCGGGTATAATGGCCGTGTTTATGGAAAAGGAAGAAATCGCTAAAGGTGACAAAAACCTGGAAGCTGTACACAAGGCGGCAGCAAAGGATTTTTCGCCGCAATCGGCGGCGTCGCAAGACGAAATGGGACCCATTCTGACGTCTATGGCTAATTTCGGTTTCAAACACCACTACGAAACAAACAATCACCATCTTGAGTATTACAAAGGAGAAGCGATGGCGGACTGCGCCGTGATAGAAGCCATCATCGATGGTTTGGCGTGTGTGCTGGAGCGAGACGGGACGCATTCGACGGCACAAGACTGGATCGATAAGTTCTATGTGAATAAATTCAGAAACCCGCGCAATCTTCGGCTGGCAAAGGGTGTCATCAGCGCACTGAAAACGCACATTACCAAAGAAGAGTATCAAGATCTGATTATGTTTCGAACACTAGTGGCACGCGTCATTGGCACTTCGACCAAATGGGGGTTTGTACAAACCACCGCTGAGGTCTGCGGACACGAGTGTACGTTTGCTGACGATCGTGACTTACAGTCTTACTTCAAATAATTTTTGTGTAAACTGTGAATTATGTAAAATAAAAAAAAACACAATGAATTTCGTGTACCACGTTTATTGAGCGTATACCCACCACACAAGAAAAGTATGCTGCACACTAAAGTGTGTACAATAAACAACATAAATACAACGAAAAGAGGACAAATGTTGTAACGTTATGTTGTGTTATATATATTTCCAAACCTAACATGTTATATTATTCAAACGAGTTATCTTACAGTGTATTCAAGCACGCTAAAAGAGCGTTATATTAGAAACTAAATTGATAAATCATATGACACGTAAGACTTAATAGAGGGTTTTCACACATACACACACACACACGCGTGAATATATTACCAATAAAAACACAACGCATGCGCGCTAAAAAGAGCGCGTTATATAAGAAACTAAATTGTAGTGTGTTAACAAATCATCTATACCAACCGCCCTATGANCATCCACCCTATATGAAACATACACAAGTGATTATATTACCAATAATATCATTTTAAAAACGTGGGTCTGCGTACGTTTTTGTTTATATTAAAAAACTATGTTAGTATAACCAAAAACCAATGTTGTCATTTATATAAACGAATAAAATGTATCGTCGTCAGCTGCGGTGAATTGTCCGAGCCAGCCAGTCGCGGCCACCGGTGCATTGTTTTCATAACAAAGGCTCGTGTTGGTAAACAGCCTCGCTTTACATTGAACCATATCCCGGGGTAATTCCAAGACTCGGTCCTTGGTGAGCAACGGCGCCGTGTGGTATAAACTGAGAACCCCCCTATCCCCGATTACGTATCCTCGCATGTACATCGTCTCGCCGTCTCGACCCCAGCCGTTTACCATGAAACCAAGCGGGTTACCCACATGCTTGTGCGGCGCCGTCATGAATTGACACGCGCTAGCCAGTGAGCCTAATACACACAGTCCGGGTTCGGTGTCACAATGGTTGTTAACATCGAAACGACGTTTCCAGGCGTGGTTTGTTGTAAAGTCCTGAATTGTGTATCTCGTGGCAGATCTTACAGCGGCGGATGTATTGGCAGATGTTGTTGCTCCAGCGACGGCGTCGAAGGTTAACGTTAAGTCCACGATAAGATCACCACCTTCAAACCGCGAATGCCACGAACCCAACGCAGACGGTAGACTCTCGCTCGTGGCCACGATTAACCACGCCGATGCGCACGTCGCACCACCGTCTGACTTGTTGACTCTCAGATGAACGTCGGTGTGTTCGCCGCGGACGACTGTGTCCAGTCGACCGGTGCCCTCGTATATGCCGGTTTCATAAACGGTTTTGGCAACCGTGATGCCGTACACACTGACCGGATCGTCTTTGCTGTACACAAACGATGCGGCGAGTGGCGTCTCGACAATGCCGGCCGTTGCTGTGTCGGGGACGGGTCCGGTCCAAGGTTCGGGCGGATCCTCCACGAGCACGATCCACGTACCATTACGTGCGTCAGCAGGCAGTTGATGTTGACACGTGGTTCTCATCGCGTGTCTCTTCGCCACGCAGGGAAATGCGTTCATAGTTGCTTCTAGCGCGTTTTCGGATAAGGCCGATAACAGAAACGCGAAAGATGAGCGGATCCCGTGCGTCCCGATCTCCGTTGTGACCAGATTCACGGCGCACACGGACGTGAGAAGCTTCTTACTTTGCTTTGTCTTTCGACATCGGCGAGGTTTGTCGAGTTTAAGGACATGCAAGTGCGGATGCAAACGGAACGCTTTTTGAAGACTTTCGTGAAACGCTCCCTTGACTTCCACGGCAACGTTATCACGCTCCAGATCGAGACCGACCGACTCCAAGGCTTCGGTTGCGCCGCATCGTGCTACGGCGATTCCAATTAGGATGAAAAGCCAACTCGAGGACCCGGCCATCTTACTACACCGGCGGCTCTGGACTCACTGAGGAACGCGGCGAGCGTTAGTATCTTATATACCGTCACAACCGCCCTACCCAACGGGGCGTATTCTCCAAGACCGATCGGCTAATCACCGACCGACCTTCGACATGCGAAAGTTCGTCCCGACCGACCATGGTTGCCTTGTGAAAGTTCGTCCCGACCGACCGCCCGTTCCGGATCTTCGTATAAAATTAAAACGAGTTTACTTCCAAGGCCATTTGTGTTCCGACGCGGCGACCTGTGCAATAATGGAAGCCAGAATGAACGCAGAGACGAGCCCTGACGATAGCCAGAAAGAACGGGTTGACATTGCGACATTTAACCCGGTTGGTATCTTAAAAGAAAGAGCCGATAAGTACAAGTATGACGTCCAGTACGCGTACACCGCTCGTGGACCGGAGCATAAACCCGTATTCCAAGCCGCGTGTACGGTAAATGACGAATACAGCACCATGGGGCACGGGAACACGAAACAGTCGGCTAAAACGGACGCCGCTCGTTTGATGTTGGCGTACCTAGATCACAGTTCCGGAGAAGCGATGCCGGATGAGTACCAAACCGCTTTTACTACGTGTAACTCGGACGCAACAGAGTCCAACGGTGTATCAGACACACAAGTCGATGGAGACGCGCGTGACGACTGGGTCGTTAAACTACAGGTAATTTGCGTATTTAACATACGTTCCAGTATATTTTCTTTTCGCGTAATGGTGTATATACTAAGCAATCTCGGTCGTGTAGGCGGACGCTGACGATGAGTATGATGTACACTTGGAGGGAGACGCGCGCGACTGGGTCGGTAAACTACAGGTAATGTGGCGTATTTATTGTTCCACAGTATATTTACCCCGAGCAATGGTCTTATGTACTAATTAATGTGTTGGTTGTGACAGGAGAGGAGCGAGCTGAGACCGGAATATAACTTCACGGGACCCAACTCTGGCCCGTTTGTTTGCAAATGCAAGTGCAGTTTGATCAACAACCGCGATGACGTTGTCATCGCTATAGGTATAAACGTGTTATCCATTTATCGGTTTCTGGTTTAGGGACACGCGATAGACGTTTGTGTTTTTGTATATATTATGTCCAGGCTGTGGCAAGAAGAAAGAAACTGCTAAGCAACTGGCCGCAAGAAGAGCGCTGCTGTATCGTCTGATGTGTCTACCGGTCTTGGCGTTTGGCTGGGATCTGTAACCTGGAGCGTCGCTATGTACCACCCTCTTACCAACAACGGGACTCTGACAAATAATCACCACGAAGTTTACCGCGTGTGTTATTGGAGCGTGCTATTGGTTGTGTTGATGGTGTTATGTGTATGCTGGCTACGCTATGTGTGCGATGTGGGCATTCAAACGTGTAAACGGATGATGGACCTCTATAGGTTGAGAAAAGAATTTCGCGATTATGTATAATATTTGTTATGTGACACCACTCAATAAACCAACCGGTTTTATGTTTCATTTTCACGATCCATTTATTCACTCTCTTTCGCTGACCACGTTAAATGTGTTCGCTTCCCTTTACACCGTGGACAGCATATTAGACTCGCCAGACGGCAAGAT
>JBBPBX010013541.1:17475-31390 GCA_038048925.1 Garcialebias charrua
TTAATTTTAATGAACTTATTGGTGAGCCAAACCGAAGTCACCCACGGGCCTCCAGTTGAATAGCCCTGGTCTAGCCCCAACTTTTGTTTAAATGCTCTCCACTGCCCAATATTCTCCCCCAAATGTTGGGTTTGTGTTTGTGTGTATGTGAGAACTCACCTTGCAGTTGCTGAGTGTTGGAGATGGGAGTTCCTGGGTAACCAGCTGTTGCCAATCCGGTTAACGAGTCCAGCTGCTATTTAAGCCTTGGTGGAGGTTCCAGTCTTTGCTGAATCATTCAGTCACCTTGGGTACTGTGAGACAGCCATTTTAATGTTCTCCTTTGTGAACTTATGTTTAACCAGCTTATGTCTCCCTGTGTTTTCAAGACAAATCTGTGACTCACCTCTGGAACCCAAACTGGACAAGCTGCCTCCAAACTGGACTCCTTCTCTGAGAAAACTCTGTCCTCCAGCCTGACACTCCTCCACCAGCTGCCACCTGCAAGACACTACTTGGGACTCTTGGATAAATACAAGGAATTACTCACCTGATGGACACTCACCTCCTCCCTCTGGTCTGCCTCCTCCAAGTTCCTTCTGTAAGAGAGAGACTTAATTAAACACTAAAACTGCAATATTCCCCAAACATCATCATTAATCTTTTTCCCCCTTTCCTTCCAGGAACCCTGACTTCCTTTACCCCAGCACTGTAAATAAACTCACTTAACTGATTACCTGTGTCTGTGATCCTTCTCAGCCTTGGTCTGAATTTGAGTACGTTTTCAGTAATTGTTTACAACAGAATGATTCAGCCATAACATGAGTACTCACGACCAGACTGAGATGGATCAATTAAGAGAAGCTATTCTTTCCCAAGAACAACGACTAACTGCAACCCAAAACATGTTTCAACAGATTCAGAGCCAACAACAAACTATCTCAGAGAACTTGACTAAACTGGGTGGAATGGTCCACAAGCTGGGAGAGCAGAGATCTCCTCCTTCCCACACCGGAATTACCAACACTGCCTCTGCTGCACAATCCCCAGAGCCACCAACCCAATACTCTGTGCGTGAGCCCGAGATGAAACCCAGTCAACTATTTTCTGGTAAAACTGAACATTTTGGTGGGTTTATGCTACAATGTAATCTAGCCTTTAGCAGAGCTCCACGAACCTATTCCTCCGACTCGTCCCGCATATCCTACATAGTTTCCGCCCTACAAGGAGAGGCCTTAAGGTGGGCTGATGCTTACTTTGGTTCCATTTCTGTAAGTGACTGTACCTTTTCCACTTTTTACAACGACTTTCAGAGAGTTTTCGAGCGACCGCTGCACCAGGAGACAGCTTCCAAGAGGCTAATGGCGCTACGCCAGGGGAACCAATCTGCGGCGGACTTCGCTCTCCACTTCCGGATTGTGGCCAGACAGGCCGGATGGGAGGACCTCGCTCTACGGGGAGTATTCGTCAATGCCCTCAATGATCACATTAAGAATCAGTTGGCCCTTGTGAATGAACCTGACAACTTAAACGATCTAATTGATTTATCCATCCGCATTGACGATCGCCACAGAGAATATCGGGGATTGTTGGACTACAAATCCCAGGGTCCTTCCACTTCCGTGACTCCACTTCCGGATCCGGTAAGCCGCAGTCCAATATGTAATCCTGTGAATGAACCTGATTCATCAGAGCCTATGTTAATTGGACGTACCCGCCTCACCCCTGAGGAGAGACAGAAGCGTCTTTCAGCTAAAGAATGCTTATATTGTGGGAAGAAGGGGCACTTCATTGCTACATGTTCTCTTCGTTTAAAAGGCCATTCTCACCAGTAAAACAGGAGATACTGGTGGGCGCTTCAAACATTTCTCCTGAGAACCGTCTGACTCTTCAATCTGCAGTTTGTTACAATAACATTAATCTCCCCGTGCAGGCTTTAATTGATTCTGGAGCTGAACAGAATCTAGTCAGTGACTGTGTGGTGGAACAACTTTCTATCCCTCTGGACAGTTTACATCAACCCCTCTCTATGACAGCGCTCACCGGTCAGTCCATTTCCACTATTTCCCATAAGATCACCTCTTTAAAAATCATTGTATCTGGCAACCATCATGAACAGAGTGAATTTTTTGTTTTTCATTCAGAGACCCCTCAAGTTATATTAGGATTTCCCTGGCTCAGAAAACATAACCCTCAAATTGACTGGTCTCATAACCAGATAGTTTCATGGAGTCATTATTGTTCCTCCAACTGCCTTAAATCTGCAATCTCCTCCGCCTTGTTATGAAGATGAGGTGGTGGATTTGTCATCTATTCCAACCAGTTACCATGACCTGGCCCCGGTGTTCAGCAAATCCCGAGCTCTCTCATTACCTCCCCACAGGCCATATGACTGTTCCATAGATTTACTACCTGGTGCTCCCTTACCTTCCTGCCGTCTGTATAATCTGTCTGGTCCTGAGAAGCAAACTATGAGGGAATATATTGACGCATCTTTATCCTCAGGCATTATTCGTCCTTCGACGTCCCCAGTTGGAGCTGGGTTTTTCTTCGTCGCCAAGAAGGATAAAACGTTACGGCCTTGTATAGATTACAGAGAACTGAACCAGATCACCATTAAGAATAAATATCCTCTACCTCTTATCGAGTCCATTTACGAGCAACTCAGGGAGGCTTCTATTTTCACTAAGCTTGACCTCCGGAACGCTTATCACCTGGTTCGTATGAAAGAAGGGGACGAATGGAAGACTACCTTCAGAACCCCTTTTGGACATTTTGAATATCTAGTGATGCCTTTTGGGTTGTCAAATGCTCCTGCTGTGTTTCAGGCCTTGGTCAACGATGTACTGAGGGATTTTTTGTCTTCGTTTACCTGGACGACATCCTGATCTTCTCCAAGGACCCTCAACTAGGGGTGGGCCATATCGTCTCGTCTACGATAATACCGGTGGATTTTTTTGACACCGGTGAAAAAAATTATATCGCGGCATCCTATGATGACGTCATTTGACTGCGTCACTTTGCGATAACGGTTGTTTTGTGGAGGAACGCGGACCGCGTGAAGCAGCAGACAGCAGCCGGTGTTCCGTGGAGACTGCCTTCATGTGGAGATGCCCTACATTTTGTTAATACGCATGCGCGCGCACACTGCGAGGAGGAGGAACGAGCTAGCATTAGCCTCACAGTTGCATCTCGTAGCTTCACCGGGCAGCCGGCTTTGTGCGATCAGAGGTCCCTGGAGCTCGCCTCGATGTCGGACTGGAAGCCGAAGACATCGGGGGACAACGAGCTAACTTGGAATAATAAAGCCGACAACCTTTTAGGAGGTGCGTGCAGCTAAACCGGATTGCCCGAGCTGCGGATTCGGGGTGGCTAAATGCTAACAGCTGAACGCGGCGCGCACAGACTGCGGCGTCGGTAAGTTATTAAAACTTTTTCTGTCTCCAACTGTATGAAGTTAGGATACTAACAGTCCTTCCTGTAAAGGGTTTAAACTGCGTGGTGCTACAGAAAGCTGCGAAGCTCAGACGTAACGCAGCGGTGCTAACAACTGGAGCTAACAGCTGGAGCTAACAGGCAAACTGATGACAGAAGCTGCCGCTTAAAGTAAGAAATTATTATTTTTATTTACTGTATGCTCTTTTAAAGTAGTAGTAGTAGTTTCTTTATTTCAGACACAATACAAGATCCATATATGTACATAAAAAGAATAAAACATAAAAGATTAAAAAGCCTTCCTATAAAGAAATAAAATAAGAATAAAAAATTAAAAAAGATTTAAAAGCTTTCCTATATAGGCTCATCCGCCAGTGAGTCCTTAAAATAGAAAAATATCTCACAGAGCTCAGTCCAGGGTTGGTCAGTGTAGTGATGATGCAGTTTTCAGAAACAGACAATCTGCACATGCATCTATACATGAGGTTGCGCAGCACCGCTTGGCAAGTAGGCACACCTGCATCAGCAAACATTTTGCTCGCACTGCTCCATCGAAATTAAAATGTGTTAAAGTGTTAGAATAGTCATTACCGCACACCTCAGTGGCGGCTGGTGCGGTATATATATTTTTGCTTGTTAAATATGAATATATTTTTTTGTATTCTGGTGACTGTTTATGAAAAGTCATTTTGAAATTACACATTTGTTTGGTTGATTCAATAAAAGGAGAAAATGTGAAATATCGTTATCGGGGTATTTCAAAAAATATATCGTGATATCATTTTTTGGTAATATCGCCCACCCCTACCCTCAACAACACACACAACATGTTCGGGCTGTTCTCCAACGGCTGCTTGAGAACCAACTCTTCGTCAAAGCTGAGAAGTGTGAGTTCAGTGTGCCCTCTGTTGCCTTTTTGGGATTTGTGTTTAAGAGTGGACAGGTCTGGACGGACTCGGAGAAGGTCAAGGCTGTGATGGACTGGCCCACTCCTCTGAACCGCAAACAACTCCAACGCTTCCTGGGCTTCGCCAACTTTTATCGCCGTTTCATCAGGAACTTCAGTCAAGTTGTGTGTCCATTAACCAAACTCACCTCTTCTCTCCGTATTTTCTCTTGGAACAGGGAGGCTGAAGAGGCCTTCATCAAACTCAAGGGACTTTTTTCCTCTGCCCCTGTTCTAACCCATCCTGACACCAGTTTGCAGTTCATTGTTGAGGTTGACGCCTCGGACACCGGCGTGGGTGCTGTTCTCTCGCAGAGGTCCCCTGTTGATGGCAAGGTCCACCCTTGTGCATTTTTTTCTCGCCGCCTTTCTCCTTCTGAGGCCAACTACGACGTGGGAAATCGGGAATTGTTGGCCATCAAATTGGCTCTCGAGGAATGGAGGCATTGGTTAGAGGGGTCCAACCTGCCTTTTATTGTTCTCACCGACCATAAGAACCTTTCTTATCTACGGAGTGCCAAACGACTGAACCCGAGACAGGCTAGGTGGTCCCTGTTTTTCACCAGGTTCAATTTTTCTATCACTTATCGCCCTGGGTCCAAGAATGTTAAGCCTGATGCCCTGTCCAGACAATTCTCGTCTACAGATTCCGCCGAGACCACTGAGGCCATTCTCCCTCGCACCTGTGTTGTTGGTGCCACCTCCTGGGGGATCGAGAGGGACATCATTCAAGCTCAACAGACTGAACCTGATCCTGGTACTGGTCCACCTAATCGTTTGTTTGTTCCCGTGTCTGTGGTCAGCCAGGTCCTGCAATGGGTTCACTGTTCGAAGTTCTCCTGCCATCCTGGTGTCAATCGCATGACTTCCTTCACCAAACGGCACTTCTGGTGGCCTACCCTTCCCCGTGATGTCAAGCGTTTTGTCGCTGCATGTGCCGTTTGTGCTCGAAATAAAAGCACCCATCAACCTCCTGCGGGTTTCCTCAGGCCCCTTGCTGTTCCTGGTCGTCCTTGGTCCCACATTGCTCTGGACTTCGTGACGGGTTTACCCCCTTCTGAAGGTAACACCGTCATCCTTACCATTGTTGACAGATTCTCTAAAGCTGCACATTTTGTTCCATTAACTAAACTCCCCTCTGCTCTGGAGACCGCTCACCTCATGGTCCAGCATGTCTTTCGACTTCACGGCATTCCTTGTGACATCGTCTCGGATCGTGGTCCCCAATTTGTGTCTCAAGTTTGGAAGGCTTTCTGTCAAGCCCTTGGTGCCTCGGTGAGCTTGTCTTCTGGTTATCATCCCCAAACCAACGGTCAGTCTGAAAGATGCAACCAAGAACTTGAGTCCTCTATTCGCTGTGTCATTGACAATAACCCTGCTGATTGGTCCTCTCTTCTCCCCTGGGTTGAGTATGCCCATAATACTCACACGTCCTCGGCTACGGGCCTCTCTCCTTTTGAAGCATCTCTGGGTTACCTGCCTCCACTGTTTCCCCACCAGGAGGTTGACGTGTCTGTCCCCTCTGTCCAGTACCACCTACGACGTTGCAGACGCATCTGGAGGCAGACCAAGGAGGCTCTTCTTCGGTCCCGTGAACAAACCAGGAGGTGGGCTGATCGTCGCCGTATTCCGGCTCCTCTGTACGCTGTGGGACAGAAGGTATGGCTCTCCACTCAGAACATCTCCCTCAAGGACACCTCCAGAAAACTGGGACCTCGGTTTATTGGACCTTTTCCTGTTGTCAAAATTGTTAACCCCTCTGCTGTTAAACTTCGGCTCCCTCGCTCTATGCGTGTTCATCCCACCTTCCACGTGTCCCAACTCAAGCCCTATGTGGAGGATCCTTTGAATCCTTCCGACCTCGATCGTCCACCCCCTCGTGTGGTTGATGATCAGACTGTGTTCACCGTTCGTCGACTCCTGGATGTTCGGAGACGGGGTCGTGGACATCAGTTTTTGGTTGATTGGGAGGGTTACGGCCCCGAGGAGAGATCTTGGATTCCCAGGTCCTTCATCTTGGATCCTGGTCTCATCACTGACTTTTTTGTGAGACATCCTGACAAGCGCCTTTGATCGCCTGGAGGCGATGTTTGAGGGGGGGGTACTGTTGGGTTTGTGTTTGTGTGTATGTGAGAACTCACCTTGCAGTTGCTGAGTGTTGGAGATGGGAGTTCCTGGGTAACCAGCTGTTGCCAATCCGGTTAACGAGTCCAGCTGCTATTTAAGCCTTGGTGGAGGTTCCAGTCTTTGCTGAATCATTCAGTCACCTTGGGTACTGTGAGACAGCCATTTTAATGTTCTCCTTTGTGAACTTATGTTTAACCAGCTTATGTCTCCCTGTGTTTTCAAGACAAATCTGTGACTCACCTCTGGAACCCAAACTGGACAAGCTGCCTCCAAACTGGACTCCTTCTCTGAGAAAACTCTGTCCTCCAGCCTGACACTCCTCCACCAGCTGCCACCTGCAAGACACTACTTGGGACTCTTGGATAAATACAAGGAATTACTCACCTGATGGACACTCACCTCCTCCCTCTGGTCTGCCTCCTCCAAGTTCCTTCTGTAAGAGAGAGACTTAATTAAACATCATCATTAATCTTTTTCCCCTTTTCCTTCCAGGAACCCTGACTTCCTTTACCCCAGCACTGTAAATAAACTCACTTAACTGATTACCTGTGTCTGTGATCCTTCTCAGCCTTGGTCTGAATTTGAGTACGTTTTCAGTAATTGTTTACAACACCAAAAGGACTATTGCAGTTGACTCTCGTCCTTACAGCTTTTAGAGGTAATTTATTTTCAAAATAAGACAGAAGGGCTTAACCCAGTGGTGTAGTCTACATTTTTGTAGTGGGTATACTGCTGTAAAGTTAGTTTTACGTTGGACACCGTTGAAGCCAGAGAGTGCGACTGTCCAACGTCCAATGTAAAACTACATTTACAGTGGTCGGTCCATATACTGTGCTTAGAAACCAAACTACACCAATTAATACAAAGTAATCATCAATTTATTTTGATTTTTAAGTGTATTGAACATTTCCACATTTCTCTGATGCTTACAATAAATGTACAACAAACTTTGTTCAACAGTCGGCTTTGAATTAGACAATACAGTACAACTATATTTATAAAGCACTGTGAAACACAACACCGTTGGCCAAATCATAAAACAGTAAAAACAATAAAACAGATTACTTTGTCAAAACAATAAAATTAACATTTCAAGCTGAGTTATTAAAAACATGTTATAGAATTTATGAAACAGTATCAAAGCAAAACATGTTCAAGTATTAAGTAGTGAGTAGTACAGAATTATTAATTAAACAATAATTTGCTGGATAAGCAAATGCAATAAACAAGAGCTGCATACAGAGATAGATTGTTACAGAAGCGTTTAACTGCCCTTTAACATATCAATGACACGTGCCTAATGATATGTCACGTATCATTGAACACTTTTAAATGGGTATAGTGACATTCTTAAGCTTTTCTAGTGGGTATACAGTACTCTGTATACCGGCATGTCATGTAGACTGCACCACTGGTTTAACCTTTTCATTTTGCACCAGGTGTCTCTGACTCCATTCTTCCCCTCTGACACTCTTGACATCCTGGGATTGTTTAAATAAATATTTTACTTGATTAGCTAATTTTCTACAAAGACGTATTAAGTTATATAACTGTTTGCTAAGGTTGATTAGCTGCGGCGGCCATCTTGAATCAGTTGGACTCCAAAGGTTGGTACAATGAAGGTGTACCACAGATGATTATTTTATGAGTTGTGTTCAAATCTGTCCATGGCTTGAAGAGATATTTTGCTAACAGACAGATAGGGCCGATCCTAACATTAATTGACAAATTTTAAAACAAAGGTATAAGCTCAATCTTTTAGAACTTTGAAATTTATAGTTTTTTTTAGAAGTGTGTTGGGAATGACTCATTACTTCCAAACCATTTAGCTCAATATTTGTAAAATTTAACCGAGATACAACCATTGTGGTGTTTGTTGGGGTTGATTGACTGTGGTCGTAATCTTGAATAAGTTTAGCTCCAAAAATTAACCAATTGTACTGTATATGTAACTTTAATAATCAAGCTACTTTTGGAAAGTTTCATTAAACTTCCTTAAATTAATAATGATTAATAAGATATTCTGCTAACAGACAAACTAACACACACACAGGTGCATGCATTCATTACCTTTTAATGGTTGATAAATATTATATGTTGTTGTTCATCATTCCTTAGATAGAGAACTTTATTAATTTACTTTTCTATGTATGTGAATGTTGTAAAGTGCCCTGAGACAACTTTGTTGTGATTTGGTGCTAGATAAATAAACTGAATTGAATTAATCTTTTAACTGCTCCCTTGCAGGGGTTGCCACGAGTGAACTCGCAAGAAATATTTGGCAACTGTGTTACGCCGGACACCCTTCCTGACACAACCTGGGCTCGAACCGGCAGCCCCAGGACTACAAGACCGTGGCACAAACCTATGTATGAAACTACTTTGACATAAATTAATGGTGCACATTCTCCATAACATCTGCACTATTGAAATTCTTATTTCAGAAACTCAAAGTATTTTAGTATCTGGAAATTTTTTTTTTCATCTTTCGGCTGCTCCCTTCTTCATGGGTCACCACAGTGAACTAAGTCGCACGAAGATTAGGCAATTATTTTTATTCTGGATGCCCTTCCTGGCGCAACCACAGACCACTGAGCTACCACAGCCCTCTATGTGGAGCAGAGAGCTGCTATCTAGGGTGCCCAGGGGAGCAGATGGTGGGGGTTAAGGGCCTTGCTCAAGGGGCCCAGTGGGACTAGGACCTGGCTGCAGCAAACAGAAAGGGGCGTGGTGTCAGTCCCATACCATATTTGGAAATGGGACTATTGCACTCCAGAACTGAAGGGGGTGCTGTTTCCTTTACCAGCCGTGTTACTTGCAGAGTGGGGCAAATGAGGGTGGAGGCAGGTGTGGGTGCTTCACCTATCCCACCCACACTTTGTTGTTGTCGGTACCGGGAGTTGAACCAGTAATCTTCCGATCACAGGCCCACTTTCTCTAACCTCTGCGCCACCACCCCCTTAATGCTCCAGTAATACTGGAGCATTAGCTCTGCGTACGTCCGTACGCGTGTCCGTACGTGCGTACTGTACACAGACAGTTCAGCCCCACAGCTCAGCGTACGTTCTCGTGTTTTCGCAGCAAATTTTTGACGTCATTTGAGCAGCTGCAGCGCAGAGCGTTTACCTACGGGACAAACTGAGGTCGCTGATTGGTCATTTGCTGACACGCCTACTGAATTGATTGACGGGTCGGGCGGGAAAAAAAGACAAGAGCTGGCAGCTCCAGCCGCAGTGGTGTTCTGTGTTTATATGTTAATAAAAAGTTCTAAAAAATAAAAACAACAACAACAAAAAAAGGGAGCGCTGGTCCTGCAGCCCACACATCAGACCAGCACACCAGGAAATCTCCAGAACCTCCCGCAGCCACACTGGACCCGAGTTTAATTCGCTCATGACAAATTTGTTAATTTCTCATCATTTCAGTCATGGAGTCAACAGAGGAGGAAGCGATCACTTGCCTTTTGGCATAAAAACAAAAGAAAAGTCCAGATCAGGGATGAAGAAGGGGAATTTAATACATTTGTGTCTCATACAAAACAGTCCGGCGCCGGGCAGTTTATTGTGCGACAATTGTGCGTACGCAGTCGTAAAATTTGAGCTTTGCGCGTACATGCCCTGTGGGGGTATGCTTGTACCTCTGCGTAGTACGTGCGTACAGCTGCGTATGGACGTACGCAGAGCTATACTGGGGGCTTTAGACATGTCACTGAGAGATATCTGGAATAATTTTTCATTTTGAATATCTAATGCAAAACTTTCGAGTTCCACAAAAAAACTGACAACGACACTGTGAGAAAATTAGAACGTGAACAGAATGCAAACTGCAAAAATCTGATAATGCTCATGGATTTTCCACTAACCTATCTAAAATGTCGAGGAAACATTTCCACAAACAGTGCTGATTCTGTGTTTCCATCATAACATGCATCTGGTGCTGTGTTGAGGTTATGCATGCAGGTATGCTGCTCTCTCCTTATTCAACAGGATACTTTGCAGCTCAGGTTCTCAGAGCTGCAGCAGCTTACTCATGGAAAATAAAATGATGAACAGCACAAGCAGCAGGGAAAGTGAGGCCGAGGTAAGACATTTAAACTTATTTTTTAAGATTAAAACAAACATTGTGTCCTGCTGAGCGCCAGCTCAGGGCGATGGCTTTCATTTGATGAAACATTGTTTTATGTAAGGTAATCATTTTTTATTTTTTGCATTTTCATGAGACATTTTTGCTTTTTATTGTATAAAAGGGTGAACATTTCTGGATGTGTCAATATGTAGCGACAGTGACTGGTTACAAATCGTTCTGTGAGAACATTTACCGTAATCAGAGATCCTCATGTCTGCTGCAGGATTGCTGGTCAGATGACATTCTGGCTCGTCTTGTCCGCAGCGCAGGATTGTGCATCTAAATGTCTTTATAAATAATGAGTGGCCTTCTTTCAAAACCATTTCTCTGGCCTAAACAATCACAGAACCTGAACACAAACACAGCTTCACTTCAGGCTTCTTAAGCACAAATAGGTGCAGGTCTAGGAACTGCAACTTTTACAACTGAAAGAGCCATTTTACCAACTCCTATATTGAATAAACTTTGTATAGCTGTACAAAATCAAATTTAACCTTAAAATTAACATAAAAGATGATCATGTTGTTACCGGTAGTTATTTATCGCTTCAATAAATTCAAACCAAAATATTTACATAGGTACCAGGCTTTCATTAGAGTCAGATCCATACTTCTATTTTTTTGTAAAACAATACAGTAATTTGCTCTGCGCTACATCATATTTTGATGTCTTGAAGTCTATTCTCCAAAAGATACACGAAACGACTTTTTACTTTTACAGCAGTCTGCCTCAAATGGGTTGAAAAATGAGACTTTTCCAGTGGATTTGGAGAATGACTGCACTGTGAGTCAAAAACGCTGCAGAAACAAAGTAGGGAGGGAGAGAACAAACCATGAGCTCAACAATAAAACTGCTTGTTGCATTTTAAACACAATTTGGTGAAAACTTGAGTCACATTTGGTCAATTCTGGTAATTATGGGAAGCTGGGTTTGTTGACAAGTCTGCTAATGTCTGTTAAAAAAGTTCACACAAAGGTGTGGTCATTCTACTGCAAAACTAAATCAGTACATCTTATTGCAAACATGAACTGGAAAAATGCTAAATGACCCTTTCTTGTTGTCAGTTTAAATATAAAAATCTCAGTTTCATATTATTTTCGGTCAAAGTGTTAAAGACTCACTTCAAAGGGTCTAAGGAGCCACATGCTGCTCTACAGCCACTGTTTGCAGACCAGTGGTGGTTCTGTGGGGGGGCACAGAGGGGCAGCTGCCACTGAATAAAATGTCTTGCCACCCAAGCAGCCACCTTGTTTGTTGATTAGTTAATACATTTATGTACATTTTGTACAAAGTTTGAAAGTCAAGAACATCTCCAAAGAACTTCAGTCTCTATTTTAGGTCACTTTTCTGCACTCACTTTTGTGCAAGGCGGACGCCTCCTCTCCCTCTCCTGTTCTCCTCCTGCTTTTTTGCTCTCTGTGTGTGTATTGGAACTCCTGTTACACATCTTCCAAAACTAAAACTACTGTCATGGATCTGGTCAGGTGGACTTTCAACACAATCAACAAAATATTTTTAATAAAGCGACAGGGTCCTGGAGAGCCCTTGTGCCCCGCTGAGACTCACGCGGCAGGATAAGTCATGGATGGGAGCTGATGTGTCTTTCCATTCTTTCTCAGGAGGACGCCGAAGACCTATATAATTGGATTTATGATAGCAGGGTTTCTGCTCTCTGGCATCGGTGGATTCCTGTGTTATCGGCTATTAAGGAAGACAGCGGCAGCAGTTGGCAATGGCAAAACAGCCAAATCTGTGTGAAGAAATGGTCCGTGCTTCGAGTACTCAAAATCAGCTGATTTACAAGATAAGCTGTAAGATGGAAGCAATTTGTGAGAATTGCAGGCCACCTGCGGTTTTGGGACTCACCAGCATGTTGGAGACGACCTTGGAGGAGCCTATAGGCACGGACCAGTGGAACGCCCACTAATCTGGCCATTTTGGATCTTGAAAGTACCAGTTGGACTTAAGGCCGACAAGAAAAAAAAATTGTGACTATCATTCTGAATCCCCTGTTTGACCTCGAAGTAGGCCGACTTATCAAATTGCTCCTGGGACATGTGTAAACGGAAAGGCTTTGTCTATCGAAACCACCCCCCCCCACCCACACACACACAGAGGTTTTTTTATATCTTAAATCGTGTCCTGATGGGACAAGATGTGAAGAGATCTTTTTTTTGTAATACCACTGTCCATCCTCATAATTTCCCCCTTTTCTATCTAAAACGTATTCTGAAAAAGAATAAGGGGCTGCGCTCCAGTAGCAGCAGCAATGTTAACTCTGCCCATATTTTGGACGGCTGTACAAACATAATCTCACTGTATCTTGGTACAGTGATAATAAAGCTTATTCTGATTCTGTTCTGATTCTGATTATTTAGAATTTGCAAACACCTCTTTTGCATTTTAAATTAAATTAACCAACCTGTGAATTTCACCAGTAAAGTTGTTTTTAAGGCCACCAAGTCATCAAAGTGGCTAATGGTGCTCTACCCCTGGAGAGGCAGGGGACAGGTACAGTGTACAGTATTCATTGCATCATCACATAAAACCTACTATAAATTTAGCAACACAAAACATTTGCCCTCCGTGCTCCTCATGAGGCACCTTTGTCACCCTTAAGAAAAAAAATCTAGATTCTCCACTGTTGCAAACCCCTGGTGAAGGTCAGCTGTTTAGCTTGCAGACCGATGGTTTATGTGGCAATTAATGTTTGATTTCGACAAGCAATATAGATAAATTTAGAGCCTCCGTCAGTGTGCAGCATGAGGTTTTACAGGGCAGGGAAATAGAGATGTCTTTATATCCACTGTCTCTGTTGTAGTACCACCATTTGAATTCAGATGTAACTGGAATTTGGAAGGAGAAAGGGGAAACCCTGACTGCTTCACGCTCCATAAAACAAACCATTGATCTCATTTACAGTGTGTCTCTCCAGTATTGATTGATAAAGGAGGAATCAGTCCAAGCTGATTGGTGGAATAGAGATGTAGACTTTCCATAGGCTTTTAATATCTCAGTCTGTTTGACACTCAAATCTAACACCAGTTTGGTTCTGTATCACATTTCATCATTATGCTTTTCCATTTTCTCTCCTCGGACAATAGGTTCAGCAGAGCAGCTTCCTCTGGAACAACAAAGCAGTTTGCTTTTCAAGTGCCAAAGCTGAATAGATGCATGTTTTGAAATGACCATGTTTGTTCTGCTCTGTGTGAGCTGTGAAACTAAAAGCCCTACAGAGAATCGTGGAAATTTAGATTTACAGTTGGATCAATCCTGTTCTGGAGGAGGGCCAGGGTTCGAGCT